>JANIJG010008776.1:0-55472 GCA_024611175.1 Megaceryle torquata
ACCCCCATGAGAAAACATAACATATTGACATTTTCCCCTTGTACTTGGTACAGACACTTGCTCTGTTGTCATTGTCCCTTGATAAATCCTTCTCAATAACAATACTGCAGCATTATAAGGGGAATATAAATTTTGCCCATTAAAGTGTTGTTGGACAAAGAAAGGCACATTAATCTATCTGTTAGTCATTTTCTTACTACTAAGAGACTCTACTATTGTGCTGCAGATGAAAACTTTGGCCAAGAAGAGATTTGAGTCTATGCAAATTACTGCTAACAACATAATAAATATCTTATTATTCATCAACAACTCAATGGCATACTGGCATAGTTTAAACTGTGAGTAATCAAAGTTCATTGAAGTTTAGACATACATACCTACAACAGACATTTCTGGAACCATGGCATGATACGGACCATCAACAAACTCTGGGGCATTGTCATTGATGTCTTGAACCTTAATAATGAATTCTGAAGGAGGCTCCAGAGGTTGGTTTGTGTCCCTGTCAACTGCTTGAGCTGTTAGAGTGTATTCAGCTTTTTCCTCACGGTCAAGCCTTTTCATTGCATGAATGTCTCCAGTCTTGTCATTGATCACAAAGATTGTTCCAGCTCCATCTCCTGACAGAATATACTTGATTTTGCTGCTGCCAGGATCCAGGTCTGTGTGTAACTAAAAGGGGGGAGGGGGAAAAAAGGAATTTTAGAGACAGAAATTATACCTTTTTTTTTTGTTTGTTTTTTTTTGTTTTACATTGGTCTAACCATACATAGTGTCAAGATATTCTTTTATACTCTAATCTTAGAACCAGTGATCCCTATCCCTATCTCAGCTTGAATACACAAGGAGTGTAGGGATTTGTATGCATACTAATCAAAAGTGAATGTAATCATAGGCATAATTAGACTTTCTATTTAAAAAGCAGATGTTATATATATTTTAAATCCCTGTTCTAAAATGTAAATGTCTTCAGAACTATTATCAGCCAGAATGAACAAGCATAAAATGTCCTTAACCGATCAGATCAAAAGGTGAATGAAGGATTAACATAAATATGTATTTTAATCTAGTTTCTTATTTTTAGTTATTACTTTCAGATTATTTTCAGGTGACTTGAAAATGGCTGAACACTGTCATCTATGTAGATATTGTAACAGACAATTCACAATAATTTAGAATCAGAACTCAGCTGTTAGCAGAATTTAAAAGTTCTAAGATCTTTATTCTAAAAGTATTCCCACTGAAAGACATATTTGTTAAAGCAGTTCTCCAGAAATACAGGAATAACCAATACACGTGTCTTCCCATTCTCCTCAATGCACCATTAGAAAAAAATAATGTTTAAATTGTACTTGGCTTTTCAGAAAACTAGGTATGAATATAATAATCTGAAACAGTATTGGAGAAACAGGTTTTCTTTACTTTGAATTTTTTTATTAACTAAAAGCCAGAACTGAAGAACACTGGAGATAAACAAAGGAATTCCATTGATTTTAATTTTTTTTTGGTAGGCTCAGAGCCAAATACTATATATCAGTTTATTTCCAATAATTTTTTATTTGTGAGGGTGAACACACCAATTGGTGGACCATATGTATTAGTGTCAACACATTCAAAAATATAGGGTAACAACTGAAATATATAGTAAAAATGCTTTAAATTCTATTTACTACTAAATCTAACCCACTGAATATGAACAATAAGCAGTTAATTAACACATCATTAAAAATGTCACATTTATTATTATCTCTGCCTCACAAAAGACAGTCTGAAGGAAATATGTACAGCCTATTTATGATGGTTGCAATATGACTTAAAACTACTAGTACCAGACTTGTTCCTGTTTGTTCATTTTTGTGCAGACAGCTCAATAGAAATTGTTGCTAGTTAAGCTTTTCACTCTTCAGTTGGTAACTGTGGTTGCTAGGACAGGGCAGCATCGTTGTTTGATAGAATGACTTGTATTACAATATTCAAATAGGTGTGGAAAAAAAGCCTTGTAACACTGGCTACAGCCAAACCACAAGTACATATTTATGTCATACCACAAGTACACTCTGCATTGAAGAACTGCAGGTTCCTCAGTAGATAATTGGTCACATACAGTTATAGATGCAAATTAGCTGTTCAGGAATAAGTGCTTAAAAAACCACGTTAACAGCACCTTATATAAAAAGGAATCGTGAATTGTTGCAACAAGCACAGCGGACAATGGCAGTCATGTCTATTTTTCCAGTTGATCTGGTTTATTATATCTACAAAATCCTGGGCCACCAATGTAATCTTTGCTCTGCAATAATAGCACAACTCCCACAGACTACAGGAGGTGTAACTTCATTCTCTCTGTTTTGCTGGGCAACGGGTTACTACCACGACAGCTGTCGCCATACCATTAACAGCTTTTTAAAAGAAATTCAACTGTCTGTGAATATGAATGACTCAATCCAGTTCCTTCTTCCTACCCAACCCACATGAACATACACATGGACATCAAGTGATGGCAAAGTCCCTTTTCCCAAAACTCAGTCTGTTTTTGTAGCTGCCATCAGCTTTTACTTGAGAACAATCAGTACAATTTACATTATGTTAATTTAACAGCACTCTCCTGTTGGTTGGTACTGCAGTTTTGTCTGCTTAGTAAGACATGTTAATACAACTTTTTGTCTTAAAAATTACTATCTTTATGAGTGGGACTATACTCAATCTATATTTCAGCAACACAAAAAAAATGTTTTCAGGATCCCAGAGCCTGTCAAGATCAATCCAGAATCTGTTTGTGTTTTAAACAGATTGTTTATACTTTAAGCATCTGTTTGATCCTGAATAAAATCTATATGTTATTAACATTGCATATGAAGGTTTTGGCACAATATTCATAACTGAATTACAGTGATGCCATATCACAACATTGTCTGGACACACACAACTTAGCAAAGCAATTAGGAACATCTCAATTCACCCAACTACACAGAGCCTTACAGTGAAAAATTATAATATGAATTTCTAAAAAGGCATTGGCAGGATAAACTACATCTCTCACACAGATATTTCAGAATGCTTAAAGATTCTCCAACTTGCTCTTTGCTAATAAGTAGGAGAGGCTGTCAGTATAATATCCAGTATAAGTTTTACCTTTATTATCCAAAAAGTTATGGTTCATAAATCAGTTCTGGTATACATTAATGTAGAGCCATAAAAACGTTTCAGTACTAGTAAGATACCAACAGATAAAATGAAAAAAAAGTCTATGATTTTTTTTTTCCTAATAAGTTGAAGTCATTTGCATTAAAAGAAAGAGATATTGATATTCAAAATACTATAAAATGAAGGGCTAAACTTTAAATCAGAAGTGGAAGAGCTAGAAGCATTTTATAATCGTCAAGTTGAAAATAAGTCTCACTAGTGGAAAATCAGTTTTCTACCAAAAGACCAATAGTGGAACAAATGATAGTAAATTATTTTTTTTTTTTTAGTTCTTTAATACAAAACAGCCATAAGTATAGTGTTTACCGAAATCGTACATTTTATGGTGAGCATCCAGGCTGACAGGTTAAAATACCTTTACTAGGTTTTGAACTTCTTATACTCTAATATAAAGATATTTGAATAAATGACCTATAGAAGAGACATTTTTCCAATACAATTTAATTACAATTTAATCACCGTCATCTACTTACAAATAAAAGCATAGAACTGAAGTGGAATTCTAAGCCAGAAAGCACATTATTTTTTTTCAAGTAGTATTTCCTGTCTGCTACCAGATGTGAATGATAATTTACAGCAATTGTCAAGCTTCAGCAAGCTGTGTTCATGTGGAGGTTAAAGATCATTAAACACAATTATATAGGGTCTAGGTGGATGATAGAGAAGCATAATGAATATGATAAATATCTATTTTTGCTGAAGAAGCCTCACAAATGTTCTAAATGTGAAACTGTTTTCCACACCTACAGTTTTATTTGTTGTACTGTCCTTATAAGCTAACTTCTTATTTTTCACAATACCAAGAAACATAACAAGATTTTCTATTTAAAAAATGAGACATCTATTTCTAGTCCCTATGTCCCACTACTACATAGCATCCCAAAACAGAAAAGCAAACTTACTCAAAAACTTTATCATGTTCTGAGTCAAACTCACTTATTTTATATGAAATTCAGTTAATTAGACTTCAAAGGAAGTGAAATAATTTATCTTCCTCCATCACTGCCTTGCCTGTGGGACTATGAATTCTAACATCTCTCTCCCTTAAAATAGCAGATGTAACCCCATCACCCAGTATGTGCATGGATTTACAGCAAGAGAAGAGGTTTTGGATCCTCTCCTAGTTTTAATGGTGGTGCAGATGCCCTGTATTGATACCGTACTAATGTCTCCCATGCCATTAGTAGGGTATTAATACAGACCTCAGCACAGGTCTGTTCCTAAAAACTGAACTTTATTCAAATGAAACCCTCTGAACACTGCAGTTTCTAATCATCATCAATTCCTTTGCTATTCAGTGTTATAATGCAGATGATAATGACGCCAGTGTTAATGGTAACAGTATATCCAGCGTACTTGCACAAAACTAATATTATTTTCATTAATAATGAATGCATATCTAAAAGTATTGCCAACACACTATTCAAATATATAACATATATTTATAGTCTCCCACGTACATTACATTACAAACATGCATAATTACAATTAATGCAAGAGAAATTGCAGAGATGAAACTTACTCAAAGAGCCTCTATATTTTGCAGATGTAAAAGCACTGCTCTGCAGTAAAAAACCAAATATATGAGCATGTTATGGATAATAAATTCTCCTATTGCATAGACATTTGTTCATCAAATAATTAACCACATTTTCTTAACAAATGCTCAGTTAAAAACTATGTATGTAGCCAAGGGCTTAATGTATGGATGAAGCTGCAGAAGCTCCAAGCTAGGTTTGTGAAGCTCTTTTCCAATTTTTAGTATAGAGAGAGATTTATGAGTCTTTTCTGCAGATGGAAGCTCTCTCACCTGCTCTCAGTCAGTCAGCTACCTGGCAAATAAATGCTAGTCAAAACAACAGCTTGCTCAGCACAATGAATTTCATGTTCAAGCCATGTGTTCACTATCAGGAAAGTACATAACGCAGTTGGGTCTGGTCCACACCCAGAATTAGCAGAATGTTGTTGACCAGGCTGTGTAGTATAACTGGGGACTTGGAGTTCTCTCCAAGTATCTTGTTAATGTGCAACTTGATACAGACTAGCCCATAATGAGATGCATCATCATCTAAGGGAGATTTGTAACCCCCATTTCCTCATGTTAGTAAAAAAAGTATAAATATATCAATAATTCACAAGATGGAGGAAATCTACTTATTATGAAAATGCTCCTGGACATTTTTAATTAAGAAAAGAGAAAGCAGAATTATTGTAGTCAAGTTTTTGTTTGAGTTTGTTAGAAAGTAATTAATTCATCCTCATGTAATTACAAGGGAATTACTGCTTACTTGTTTCAAAGGGAAAAGCATAATCTGCCCTTAAAACTTCATTTTTAAATTTGCATCACCTCCTTCTCTGGAATATTTTTAAGGGATTAACTAGTGCATCACTGATTTTCACATGATGTTACACAGATAAACACGTAACAAACCAATACTAGCCTAATGCTGAAGCCTAATGCTTCAGATTGCTCTATTTTTTTACCCACACCTTGCAATAAAATTCCTGATTTATGAGGCATACCCCATTTAATGAACTTAAAGAGACAGAATTTTCAGTTTTTATGACTCTTCTCCAAAATTGCTGGGTTCTAAGAAGTTCTAGCTCACCCTGTGAAAGTATGGAAGGATTTTAGTGACTTGTACAATCATATACATATAAATGCATTCAAAATCTGTAATGCATCTTATTCATCGTGTGTTTCTTTCTGTATGTTACTTTGCAGGGTTTGTGGGATTTTTTGTTTGTTTGTTTTGTTTTTTCCTAAAAATATGAACATAATTAGGTGCTACAGAATATTTTCGTGTGTATTGTTGATGTGCTCTAACACACTAGACAATGAGCAGGTTCATTAATGACATTTAAAAAACATTCATAACTAAACTATTATAAATTGAATTAATCTGCACACAACGCGGAATTAATAAAGTGAATGTAATTTCAATTTCATAGAATCTTTATTTTTTTTTAATGGATAGTCTGATCCCATCTTTAGCATTAGGAATAACAGCTTCACAATGGAGAAGAGGAAAGACAAATATTCTGCATTATTATTATTGGTAATTACAAATTGGGGTGCAGGCTTGATGAATCTGACAATGTCAGTACTTGTAACACTTTCAGAATGGAAACAGACACATCTGTGCATGACAAAGGTTTCATTTAAGATAGGAGAATCATGTAACTTGAAGCCTCTGGAGTAACTGTCAAAAGACATTACTGCTCACACTTCTCAGCTGCAGTTTCATAAACATATTCAAAGAGAATTAAAGCAATAATATCCTTAACACTTTCATTTAAGAGCATAATCTCTGCTTTTGTCTGCCTCAGTTTCCTACAATGTCATCTGAGTATCTTTGATTCCAGATGGCTTCTTTTATGTTTCTGTTTACTCTTTGCTACTGCTTTTTTATTCTATTTGATTTGCTAATTTTGTCTCTGTTTATATTCATACTGCAACTGTGCACAAACTGCTTTTCATTGCTTACCTTGTGGTATCATCTTATAATACACTAAAGTAAACTGTTGTTTAAAACCTGGAGACAAGATTGGGATCTAACAACCTGTTTGTTCTAATTCACGGATTATGACCAACTGATGCAAGAAAAGAGCTCAAGAATGTGACTGAATTTTTGTCTAAGGCCTTCCTGGTTAGAGCACCACAGGTCCTTTCAGTACATGTCATGTATCACCTTCCTCACCAGGCTGAATAATTTTTAATATTTGTTTTTGTGCCATGTCTTGGAAGAAAAAATAAAGGTATCCTTGTTTTTACAGATGCGAAGAACAGAAGAAGAGAGAAATTCACAATCTCTCAGAGATACATGTTAGGAAAAAACATCCAGATAGCAGGACTACCCAAGCCATTCCTAAACAGCTCTATGCAGTTATTTCCATTTAATCATGGTATTAGCTTTAAATCAGAATTGCTATGTATTGCTGGTGTTATTTCACAGAAGTTGTTCCCCTTGCCAGGGGAATTTCCTAAGACAAAGGAAACCATGTTCCCAGATGGAGAGTCTTCCCAAAATCCACAATCACATATTCCTCTTCAGTGGTTGTGATGGCAACAAGGACAAGGTAGTTTATTTCTACTCTTTTCCATCTTCATTACAAAGCATGGTCTCAGGTTGATTTTTCTGTATATATTTATTATATACCTTGCTGCTTCTGAATCCTTATGTTGAGCCAGATGATATCTAAGGCTTTCTGTTTCCCTAGTTCTAGCCTTGGCCCCTTCCATTTGGGAATACCATCTGTCTTCCCTTCTGTCCTCAGAACACTGCCACCACATATGACCTGTGTCCCACTGCAGCTCGGACTGACACCTTGAGTCACCGCTTTCTGTAGCTATTCAGTGCCCCAGTGTCCTGTGTCAAGTAGCCTCAGATGGCTCGCGCCTTTTTGTAATTGGCTTTTTGCCTAGCTTGGAGTTCATGTAACTATTTCTGAACCCAGACTGCTTGTTCCCTTCTTGTGTTCCAGCAGACACAACTCCTTTAAAAAGGTCTTTTTTTAACTCGACTGTTTCTGAAACTTGGACACTTTCAGTGAAATTATGTCATATTGCCAATGAGGAATCCTTCCAAATCTCATTTAGTTCTCTATTATTTCATCTATAGCAAGCTGTGTTTCAGTGGAGAAGATGTGAAATCTGGGTATAAAGAGCCTCAAAAATTGCATGCAGTTTTAGTCCTGTAAAACATATTCCCTCTTCTGTGCCTTTATAAGGAAAAGAAAGCATCTGTCTGTCATCTCCCACTGTTTGGGGTCAAGCACCTATATTAACACTTACAGCACTTCAGGCATTATAATTAACAGTGCTTCCTGCACTTGTCATTGTTTTCCCAACTCAGTGAAATAACAGTAAAGCCATTTACTCCCTCTTCCATCTTGTCAGTCTTGGACACACCTGTAAGATTGTGTGAAGTCTCCAAACATGACTTCAGATGATTGTTCCCCTTTGACTGTCAATTTCTACTGCCAACAGAGTCTGTCTTGCTGCTCCTTCTTCAATACAGACAAAAGATGGGGAAGGCTGTAAAAAAACCATAAGCCAAAGGAATTTCCCAAAGTGCTAGCCAGAAGTTTGGCAGTTCCTATATACCAAATAGTTTCCTTTTATTCCTTTAATCATCACCATTTTATTCACGCTGTTCTTAGCTTTTTTTTTCTTTTTTCTGTGTTCTTTGAGCTGTGTTTTTTCTTGTCTCTTTAAAAGCTTGTTAAATCTTGCTAGGCTTCATTCTCAGGCAGAGAATACATTGCACTTGAGTGCTAAGACCCCTGAGTTTTTCAAATTATTTTCTCAAGTGAATGTCAGAGCGATATCTTATAATACATACTCTTAGGATTGCAGAAGAGGAATAAAAAAGCTAATCACTACATACCCAGAGTAGTAATTTGAAGGCTGCTTACAAAATCTGTCAAACTAGACAAGCTATAACCTAGATCAGTAAAAGCAGAAAAAAGTACAATAGGCCACTGTGGTCAAAGGTGACAGGATATTTCTATTTAAGCATATTTAAGTTGTCATTATTTTGCAGAACTTCGAGGTTCTGCCTTCAGCTGCTTTCACCACCCTGGCTTCTAATCATGCTTTGCTCACAATGATTAGGAGGATCCCAGTGATAATATATTTAACCTATCTTCCTTCCTAATAAAAGAAATTCAAATTGATGCAGAATACATTGTTATTTAATGCATTCTGGCATTTAAGAATATTTAATAAAACAGACCTGAAAGCATTAAAATACCTTTTTTTGAAGGTAATTTTTCAAACTTAAGATGACTTCTTAGCATACTTCAGTGTCTGAACATAAGGAAGTAAGTACTGTCTAAAACCACGTAATGTGTAAAGCTGGCAGTGCAAATAGAAAGCTCTTTTCTAGCAATTGGCTGTCAAACACATCTACTGTGCAGAAATATAAACATCAGCAATGCAGCCAGCTTTGAGCTAAAACTGAAAACTGTTGAGAAGGTAACTGAGTGAAATAAAGAGAATTGAAAAATTACATTGTGAGTACTTACATGTTGGTTATCTTATAAACTATCTGCTTATATGTGATAACTTATTTAGTGTACTTACCGTAACCTGTGAACTGTGCACATGGGTACAGTATAAATTATATGTAATAAAAAGCATTTTTCAATTTATTTGGCATGTGAAAACATGCATATCTACATAGCAAATTCCTTGTGAGATGTCAAACAAAACATTACTTCCTCAGAGTTATTATGTTTTCTTTTACATAGTAACATCAGAGTGCCATATATTAGAATAAATAAATATAGCATGAGGATAATTTGATTGGTTTTCCCCATTTCCCCATGTTTATTAGAGATAACACATGCAGAATTGCAAGTTATTCAGAAGAACCTGGTTGAAACCGGTTATCATGATTTCATGAAGTTTCACAAGAAATTATTTGCCACACCACTTGTGTGGCTTTCAGAGCTTCCTAATGTAATTTCCCATGCATTTCCGCAAAGTCATGTGTTTCTGTGAACTTCTTACAAACTGACTTTTAAAGATTATGTTTCTCATAATAGTACCAATTTGCATTACCATCAAATTTGAAATATTTTTAAACTACTAGACATAGATCATAGTTTCTGCCTTTGTTAATATTCTTCTGGAAGAATTGACAGAGGAGAGAACACAAAACATTACAATTAGACAACATTAAATATGCAGAAATAAAGAACTGTGACTACTCCAGGAGCATTTGCTCTATAGTCATGTATTACTTCTGATTCTCTAGCAACTTATATTGAGTTCTGATGTTCCCTTCTCAGTACATATAAAGACTAAAGTCTCAGTGACAATTATCACTTTCATTGGCACATCAGATAACCTGACCTGTTTCCAAGGAGGAAAATATAGCAGTGCTATGATTATAAGTGTGGGCACTATTCAGAGTATTTATGTCATTTGCTGTAAACACATATCCTGCCTGTGATTCTAAACATCCAAAATTTGGGGTCAGTGTCCCATCAAAAAAGAAACTCTGGTTCACCATAACTACAGACAAATTGTAAACAAATCAGCATCACAAAACCTGTGTGTAACATATATCAATCTCAAAATAGCCAGAATCCATACAGACTTAGCAATGATTTAGTCTAGACCTTTATCCAAGTCATCTGAGCTCATGGTGAAGACTACTGTGGGAGGCTGCAGGAGATATCTTTACTAATTTAACAATGGTTGAATCACTGGCAGTTTTCTCTACCCACACAAGCTTGGTAGTGCTCTTACAACTCTGTGAGCACAGAACAGCCAAAACCCCATATGGGGTTCACTCTCCCCATTCAGCTAGACTGAACTTCAGAAGCAAGAAACATGATTTCTCAGGACCTCTTTTCTAATGATACAGGTATTCCCCCCCTCCATCAAAGAACTAATTATTAGGTTGCGCACTAGAGAATGTAATGGCTATAAAATGAACAGCAAAGGAGGGAAACAGATGTATAAGGGAGATCCTTGAAGATCTCCAAGGACTGTGCTGAGGTTTCTATAATAAAATGAGTTCTACTTATTTTTTATAAAATAGGTATCTACTGGAAGGGCTGAGAGAGGAAGGAGGGAGGGAAGGAGGGAAGGAGGGAAGGAACTTCCCAAACTTTAAAAATATGAGAAAGAGGCACAATATTTAGAACTGATGTTTTAAAATTATCTAAATTATACCCTAGATACAAGAATGACAGAAATTTCAAATATCTTATACATATTTCTGATATTAATCTGAAAGAACTCTACTGAGAGAACCAAATGACGGTTAGTTAGGCAGTTGACAACTGCAGAGTCAGTACTCATCTATAAATAATGATTATTAATTACTTGTATTACAATAATACAGAGGTTCTTGTTGATATAATGGCTCTGTTACACTGTGTACTTCTGCCTTTACTAAGCTTACTTCACTGTCCTTTGCTTATGATGAAATAACTAGGGCCTTTTTTCCCTGTCCATTTTTCTGAAAAAAAGAGTTAAGGAAAAATGAATCCAGAATACATAATTTTAGAAATTAGTTTTTAAGACATTGGTTAATTTCTATAATTGCTGCCTATGGATTCAGTATGGCTCAAAGTCATGGAAAAACTTGAGGCTGTATTCTTGCATTAATTTCTAGTCCCAAGATGACTTTTATTTTTTTATGTGAATGGGTTTAGGATCTGATATAAGTCTCAGGAACTCAGTAGGAATCTCTGTCTCACATTTCAAGGGACACCAGACAAAACATTTTATTTGAAACATATATAGAGTTATACAGAAAGATATAGTACCAAAGACACTCACCAAAAAAAACCCCAACAACAAACAAACAAAAGAAATCACAACTGACATCTAGTTATTCATATTATGACTCCATAAATTATAGTACAATTAAATTCCAAATTTACCACTAGCCTACAAGTTATTTTTCATATTTTTCTGATAACTAATATATCAGGTGTAACTGATTTTCATATGAAATAGATAAATAATGAGATTAACAATTATCTGACTGTGAGATAATAAAGTGTTGAAAATAGCAAGACCCTGAAGTAAAGTAAAATACTTGAGATTGTTTATCAAGTCAGTAAAACTACCTTTTCACATTTACTTGGGATATAGGAGATTAAATATTTTATTTGCCTATGGAGATGGGATCATTTGGTATGTAAATGGACACTGATGGTAAAGTTAACTGAAAAGATAATCTACTGTATGATGTTCTTCAACAAAATATTAGCAGTATAAATGCCCTGTTGCTCAGTTCTGTTATCCATATTCCAATACAAAAAAATTGACACAGCTAACAAATGTATCTTGACTTATCAAATATTAACTTTCTTGATGCAAATTGAGATTATGGCCAGTCAAAAATCATAATCACAGCAAGATTAAACCATAGCTTTTGCCACCCATACTGAAAATTCAAAGCCATATTAAATACCTCACTACTGATCACAGCTGCTTTCTGATTTTGTATATGTTTAATCAGCTGGACCATAGTTCCCTAGCTGTGCCAACTCCTCTAGTAGGTAGCTTTCTCAGAAAAAGACAGAAGCCCACAGGACAAGAATGCTTAGAGACATCATTTTCTCCAGTCTGGTGCATAACTGCTTCTGATTATACAGCATCAAAATTAGCAAGGTGGCTAAACAGGGAGAACTCTTGGGAACTCCTATCTCCTCTTCCTGTATATGAGATGAGAAAGTATGACATAGTGGTAGAACAGTATTAAACATTAGTTTCAAGAAAAAATAATTAGCCTGAATATAAACTTGCCCTTCTAACTAGCACAAAGCCCAAGCAATCTCAACCTGACCAAGAGAAAACACACATCAATTCTGGGGACAGCAACACTTACATTTGCTGTAATAGGATAGAAATTCATAAGAAAATCAGAGTGTCTGTGCAAGCTATATATTCTACTTTTGTTTCATATATTATTGATATGCAGGCTTAATGAACAGTTACAAGTCTGTGAAAGAATCCAGAAAGACTGAAAAATTCTTATATTGTCAATTTTTATGAATAGGTCATGAACATTCCCTTACAGATGAGTCACATTGAGGAATATTGTAGGATTAATAAATATTCATAGAAAGCACCATTTAAAAATTTGGTCCCACTTCTTGATCAATGAATACCATGGATTTCTAACAGCTGACCTATAACTTTAATCCTTTGTATGCTGTTCGTCAGTATGGTCAAGACTGTACTCAGTCCAACTCTTAACAGTTTAGATGAATACTACATCGATTCTAACAATTTTCTAGAACTGGACAGAATGTATATTTGTAAGAGAGAAAGGAAAAAGTAGTGAACTTGTATTATACATAGTGTATTTACTTTTTATCCCTTAAAAAAAACTTCAATATAAGATTTAATTATTTCAAAGTCTGACATCTCTCCTTTACCAATAAAAAGAAATGAGGTTATGCAGATCAGGTGATACATAATGGAGACAACATGAAAATACTGTTAAAAGTCTCCATCTAAAGCATACTATATTATCACATGTGTAGCAAATTCCTCATATTTCAGCTTTCTTCTATCTGCCAAGATATAGTTCCAAAGGGATAGTCGTAGCGAAAGTCAAAAATGAAACATCAGCCAGTTTGGTGGATGAGAACAACCAAGAAATATCCAGAGTAAACAAACAGGAAAGCACGAAGAAACAAAAGGAAATAAATACCAAGCATATGGCTCCTAAAAAAAAAACCACATTGAAAAAAGTTACATGAATGTTAGGCAATTTAAATCTCCACGGTTACCTGGAGAGTTCTACACTTGATAAATACTTTTTCTTTCCTTTTCCTCCTCTTCTCTACAAGAGATGCAACAATAACTGAATTTTTAAGCCTGTGTGGAGAAACAATGAAGAGAAGCAGTCCTTCACCATCAAATGGATGGGGAAGCTGCTTGATGGGAAGAAGCTCTTCCAAGAAATCTGCATGAGAAAAAATTAGAACAGTAGCTAGTGAAAACCAAAGAGAATATAAGGAACTACATTCCCAAACCATGGGCCACAGGTTGTTTTCAAAGATAATATAGATTTCAACAGCTGTTTTGACTGCAGATGGTAGCTAAATGAATGGATACAGAATATTAAATTAATAGAAAGCCTCTGAGTTTTTGCTGTTGTGTTTTGTTGGGTTTTTTTTTTTTTTTTTCCAGAAGTAATACCTGATTCAGGTCTCATTATATTCAATAACAAGTATATATTTTTTTGTTAAGAATACTTCCAAACCTTATTTATTCTGCCTGGAATCTTACTGCCAAGCTCATTTCTTCTCACTCCCCTGTGGCTAAAGCTCTCTTCTGGCCTGATTCTCTTCCAGAAGTGACATTTTCTATTGATAGCCCAAGCAAAGAGTCATCATCAAACTGGCCATGTCATTCAGCCCTGGGGTGTAACGCTGAGAGCAATCACTCATCCTGAATATCAGCAATTCACCCAGAGCTTTGCACAAACCAGAGACAGACTTTTTTCTCCCTGCAATCAAGGTAACATTATTGTCATCTAAATATTAATACATAGACACAATGTACATTACTCCACAATCTGAATGTATTACCACAGTAACTGAATGAGCATCAGCACCCCATTGCAAAGTAAAAATTCATTCTTCTTCCCATTCTGCTCACAGAGAAACAGAGTCACAGAAATAAAAAGGCCCAGTATTCACAATCAAGTAGCTGAAGGTCCTAAGGACAGCTGCTTGAGACCACTAAGAAGCCACACCCAAAATACCAGCCCTACACTGGCAGCTTCATATTTTTTGAATTTTTTTTTTTTTTTTGGACAAGAATAATGATTCAGTGACACTGACTTAAACCATTCACCAACATATTCCTGAAAAGTTGATTCAGGAAACAAGTACAGATTTGGGGAAAGATCAGTGCAGTACTTTTTCTGAACATTTCCTGACCAGAATACTTTTATGTTATTTTACACTCAAAAAGTTTTTATGCCTATATATCTTTGGGGTTTTTTTTTAGTATTAAATTTTTTAGTATGTTCAAAATAGAAGTAGAATGTTTCTTTTTGGATTAATTTCATTTATTATCACATTAGAGTTTTCTTTTCCATATAACAAAAATATTATTCCAAGGCCAAAACATTTTTTAATGCGCCAAAAATTTGTATTTGGAGAGACACAAAAGTACCTTTTCTTCCCAACTTTTCAAAACTACTTATGAACTGAAAATCTATTACTTAGTTCAGAAGAAGCACTCAAGTTCTACTAGAATTAAATTCTTATTTGCTTTAAAAGCAAAACAAATCCCACTGCCTACACAAATCCTTTAATTAAACCTTTACTTCCAACAAAAATTTAAAAAAATGGTTCCCTTTGTTTATAATATAATTATTTTTCTTATTAGAACCAGCTTTATTTTAATGTGTTCCATGTTTTTTATACTATGACTCATCCTGTAGATATAAGAACAGCTTTCTGCCACACCTCTACTTCCACATCATCACAAACATAATTAAAACATACCTGTTGTGATTATATTTCAGCATATACAGATCAACATATATTTTGCTCTTAAGTACAGAATCCTTATTGTTCATGTAATTACTATGAAGAAACAATGCAAATGAGGCTGATAGAGACAATTATTGGACATTCTTTTTAACTTTATAATGTTACAAACAAGAATTGGCATTCCACTCAAGGGTGGACAGCTAACACTCATTTTATTGAATGCTTTAAAGACTTCAAATTAACAGAAGCTAAGCAACCATTGTAATCATTCATCTAGTACATATTAGTATCTCCAAAATGAGATCTTAGATTGTGCTGTACAAATATACAGATGAAGATATCTCTGATTAGTATATCTTAACAAAACAAAATTAAGTATTGTGCTTCTGTGACTAAGGACATCACATCTATGACTTGGCAGCTCCTTGCACAATCTAAAGAAGGACTCACAGCAGGACAAGTTAAGTCTGGAGTAAAATCCACATTTATAATACCTGCTAAGAGCACTTCTTAACTTGTGTAGGATTTAGAAACATCTTTAAATTATTTAAACAATTTTTTGTGGTTTGTAATGAAAGTCATTGAACTATATCACAAGATGATAAAGTCACATACTATGTTCTCCTAAATTAGCTTCCTCTCATTCCCAGGACAGACTTCCCTTCCAGTTACTCAGAATTCCCTTCCAGTTACTCAGAAATCCACAATCAATGTAGGAAAATCTCACCTGTGAAGACAACCATTTCCACTCAGTAAACAATCTCCATTAATCACATGTTCTCTTGATACAAAAGAGCATAAGAAGCACAAGGCACTGCAGAAGTCTACTTTCAAAATGGACAGACAAAATCGACTCCTGCCACTGCCACAACTTATAATATTCAGAAACGGGGGAGTGACAGGGTCTTGCCACAGTGTCAAAGCCTCAGATGTTCGGTCTCTAAGTTGTTCTTTCTCCCCGCCCCCCCCGGCCCAGCGTGTGTCATTTCTTTACATTATTTGGGCTACTGTGCATAAAGGAATATCTTGCTCCTTTAACCAATACCCATATAAAATTTCTGTTGAGTACTCTGCTGACTAGAATGTGTAAACCATATGCACCAAAGGAAAAGATAGCAAGGGCCCTTCTAGGTGAATGATCCTTTAGACACAATCACCACTGGTGCCATCTAATTCATCTGTAAGGCACTACAGGCAGTTCTCTGTATTTAGTCTCTTTCCTCTGCTGTCATCAGCCCAGGCTGAGTCCACAAGCACTACAGGGGATCCAATTGCTTATTTTTTCCAAGCATCAGAAAATTATATTTTCAAAACATACTCTCATCTAATATAGGACATCATTACAAGGAAATTCAAGTTTTCATAAATACCAAATATACCATAGAGGAGCCTGATAAACTTAACCTAAGGCAAAAGGTCAATGCGTAAGTGTGCCTGGAAGCCATTGGAATGAGTTTTGGGAAAGGAAAAAAATGTTAGATTGGATAACTTCTTATTTCTTCAACAGTCTCTTCCTAATCATTTATTCCTGCTTAATCTTTCACAGATCCTAACTTAACCAAAGGATTTTGGAATACAAGTTTTGATATGCAAACCCCAAAATTCCTGTTCACAGCCCTGGCTGTTACTGCTTTGAATCTATTTTACTAGCAAATGAATTAGGCAGAGTTTGCTTTGGATTTTGGAAATCTCTAGGCCTAATTTTTGAGGCTGTTTTTGAAATTATAATTTGTCATGCAGTCCATATTTTTGCTCTTTCAAAAACTGCAATCAAAAGAAAGGGTACCTACTCTCCTCTGAATGTGCCATGATGTCCTGCTGAAGTAAATGCAAACTACCAAAAATGGACATAAACCAAAAAAGAACCCAAGGTCAAAAAAAAGACAGTTGTAACTATGTTGCACTAGGATGCTCTCCTAATATTTCAAATGCAGTAATATACTTAGATAGTTCATTATGCTACATAGTAGTAAATTTTTTTCTATCCCTATGCTGAACAGAAATCCAATGTTATAAATATTCTAATGTTCTAAGAATCTCCCCAAATGCCTGTATTGACAAAGCTGCATTTTGAAGCTAAATTTTGATTTATATTTTAGTGTCTTCTTTATTTTAAGCAAGGGAATGGAGGAAGAACTTAAACTATATTTGTTCACACAGAAAGAAAACATTTCTGAGAAAACTAAAATTAAACTTCAAGAGCTTTGATATATTTCTATATTTTTTTGGTGCCTCCTTGTATTATAGAAATGGAAAGTAATTTTTATTTGATGCATATCTAAACTACTTCAAGTTCAGTAGTATGTGTATTTGAATTAAGTTAGCATTATTTTTGAAAGGCTAGGAAGTGCAAACATAGCTTAGCTCTATTCAACGAAGCAATGTCTGTTCTTTGAAATGACAGAAGCCTTTAAGTGCAAAAGCTTATATAAGCTGGTAAAGATGAAGCCAGACACATCTGCAGTTACTTAGATCCAATTCAATTCAGCCCTCTCATACTACAAATCTGATATTGAACATTTTAAAACAGTATTACTGGGGGGTAGTAAATAATAAGCTTGCACAGATAATGAGATCTCAGACAAAAAGAGAAAAAACCCAGAAGGTTATTTCTTGGTTACTTCTCCCCAGAATATAAGTTGTTTGCACCAAAATAAACCTATTATCGTGAATTTAAAATCCCGACCAATTTTACTGAGTTATTTATTAGAAATTTCCCCTTTAACATCAGAAGAGCTTTCCATTCCCAACATAAATTTAACCAGAAGACCAATGTATTTTATACATTACATTGTTAAGTTTTTATTTGTCTAAGATCAAGCACTGTTCATCAAGGAAAAAGAGCAACAGTGGCATTACACTGCATTCAGTCCTCTCTATACTAGCAACTCAGATGAAATATGGAATGTGGGTTACTACACATTATGGTTTACTCTCCAGGAAAAAAGGCTGTTGCGTTCCCTTCTCAACCACCCCTTCCCCCAATGTGAAGGTCATTGGAATTAAATACACTAGTCAGACAACTTCTTTTTAGTGAGCTAACAAGCTCTCTGTGCACAACACAGAGAACAAGCGGAATATGAAATGCTAATATCTATGCCACCTGAGGATTCTCAAATACCAGGGCAATCAGTACAGAAATGAATCCATACCCCCATACTGGCTCAAAATCATGGTGGCCAAATCAGTTGAGTAAATGTCTTTTAGCAATCTGTCTGGTGTAACATTGTCCAGCTGCATTTTAACCTCCTTGTGGACACAAATGAACAATATAAACTCCAGATGTAATTGGCCTTGCTGTGCCCTTACCAAAGTCAATGCAACTCTGCAGTGACAACAAGTTTTATGACAGCTTTTAATTAAAACAAATAAACAATGAGATTAAAATGTTACCTCCAAAATAAATAAAAACCAGCTAATTCCACATTGGTTAAACTTTTTTTCTATGGGGCTACCAAAAGCATACAGGTAATTTAGCATTTCAAACTGATTTTGCAAATAGTTTAGTTATTAAGTAACATAATTGCAAGAAAACCATTCTGGGATATAGTCATGGGAAGAGGTCACATATGCAAAACTAAGCTTTGCCCAATTGATTTCTAATCATAAAATCAGAGGCTCTAGAGTTTGTTGTTAATATTCCTTCCCTTTAGCCTGAAAAAATAAACTTACACTGTGTGCTCACACAGAAATAAACATGCACACAAAATGTTTCTCATTGTTTTTGTTAGTAAGTATGTGCCCTGACGCTATTCAGCTATGAATGAAACAGACAATTCCTCGCTGATGACCATCTATAGAACTAAGCCTACAAAGCCCCACTGATGGCCAGCTGTGATACAGCAAATTGTTCCTTATAAAAATGCTACAATAATATCTGTTTGGGGAACAAAAAAGAAAGCCTTGGGCAGATTCTACAAGGGCTGAATAAATTTAAATGCCAGCATTATATAATTACATAATTCTATGTTTTCCTTTCTAAAAAGATAGTAGCTAAGAATTTCATATATTTAATTCATTCATTCTTCACAACCAAGTGTAGACTGCCATCATTCTCAGGATGAAATAAAGCCAAAAAGTACAATTCTACTTATTAAGCGTGCTCAGCATAAGGATCCTTTCCAAGTGCATTCTCCACCTTCATCATAGACTAAAGTGACATGAAGGTGAGTACCCTCTGTCTATTATAATTTTATAGTTTTAAAATACAAGCACATTCCTAAACACAGTGAAACTTTCTGGAGGAATCTAAATTCTGTGCTGCATTGTCAAATAATAAATTACTACTCCTCGTGACAAGAAGAGAAGAATTGTGATCTATATAACTTGTCATCTTCATCATTGATTTTTATAAATTAATGCATCTAATGATTTGGTTGCTAGAAATTTCACGCTATAATATTTGCTAAAACTTAGTCATCTTCATTATGTTTCTCTCTTAAGCTGTAAAAAAATAATACAGTCACAAGAAAATTACTTTTCGAAAAGAAAATATTTTCTAAATAAATTATTACTTTCAGTTCTGGGCTTGATTTTCTGCTGCGGTGTTTCACTTGCACATCTATGAAAGTCAGCAAAACAGAGATGACATTTCATGAAGAAAAAGGTCTTTCCTTGCTCTGCTCCAGTCCCCTTATCACCAAAGTTACACATAATAATCCGGAAAACAGTGCCATAAATTCAGTTGCATGTATCTGAGTAACAGGTTTTTAATCATGTATTGCTAGTACACCAGCTTGCAAGCCAGCAGTCAAATTTTGTGGTAGCATCACCCACAGATGTTTCACAGAAAGTGAGACACAGGGAGTTGTCAACCCACTGTGAATCAATTTATTCATTCTCACCAACTCTCCAGTCAATTTCATCCTTCAAGGTGCAAATTAGAAATACAGATGTATACTCCAAAAAGCTTTCCAGATTCAGGTTTTTAAAAGCAAGTTTAGAGCCTGTTGACTCTCATCCAGTGTCGAATCAGTTTAACACTGGAGGAATACTTTCATAGGGTGCCGCTTCCCCAGCTTTGAGTGAACCACTACTGCACAAATGAGAAGGAACTTTAGTACTTTTTAGCTATGTAGAACAGGAAGATATCTTGCACTAATTCAACATATATTCCATCTTCAATTGTCATGAATAGAAGGTAAAAAGAAACTGGAAGCTGAGTCAAACTATATCATAAGATCTTTACAGGTCTGTGATAGGGTGAGATAAACAACAACAAAGGATAAACAATGTTATGTTACATCTGTTGCATACACTCTAAGCAGTCCTAAATGGAACTGTGTTCTGGTAAATTAATTTATTTTTTTTATTATTTTTATTTTGTGTGTGTGTGTGTGTGTGAGAAATTGCACAAGTCAACAGATAAATAAAACAATCAAAGTCTTTCAAGTTTTCTACTACCCTAATATTTAAAGATTCTTTTTTTCTAACGTTGTAGAGCAATATTAGTAATGGTACAATCTTGGTTTGACTGATAGAAAGTAAATTTACTTGCCTAATTACACTTAATTTGTCCTAACCTTAAGCACTGTGGACAGACAACTAACCCCAGTAGGCTGCTCTACTGTTCTGGGTTATCAGCTGCAACATCAGTTTCCTTTGATAATATATTTTAGAGGATGAAAGATGACGACTCTGTAGGTAAGAAGCAGCAATGAAAGATGACGACTCTGTAGGTAAGAAGCAGCAATGAAAATGTTTCATTCACAATATACTTGCTACCCTTTTATATTATAGCTAAGATTGCTTGGAGCAAAATGTTTCATTCTAGCTCAGAGATACTGCTAACATTTTTATTAACATGCATTGTTCTTTCTTTTTAAGTCTTACAAAATTAAATCTAAAATTCCTATTCTGGATTCTGAAATATGATTATAGCTAAGAAAGTATGATTTGCTAATGGTCACAATGGCAATGCTATCTCCTTATTTTCATATTCACTATTTTAATATGCAGATAATAACAACCCATAGCTACATAAATGTAAATACCAGATAATCCAGTTTTATCAGGACACATGGGAAAAAATACATAGAAGTATAGAGACAAAACAATACTTCATGTAAGAAGTCATACGCATATACAGTTTACATGTTTATTATTGCCAGTGAAATCTTGACTTGCAATTAGCCATAGGATAGTGACTCAACAGGGTAAACATCAGCCAAATCCAACCAGAGGAGGAAAAACAATGCCTTTGTTTTTCATTTTGTTCATGGCACGAGAGTGAATATTCTACTCTGATCAAGACCTTTTTAAGAGTATGAAGAGTAAGTACATGCTTTAGGGTGCTCCATGAATGACTACTTCCTTCTGAGCTACAGAAAATCTTGTAATGGACTCTCTGTCTCTAGGGAAACTTTCACAAGCAGAAACAGAATTTCAATAATATTTTGCAGATAGTATGAAATTGTTGTTGTAAACCTAACTGCAGATGCACGGATTATATTCAAGCCACATTTTTAGAAAAAAGTAGTCAAAAAAAACAGTTTTGAAGGGGTAAGCTTTTAGCCAAATTAATAGGGCAGTGCATGCAGCTGGCTGACTTATGGCTAATGTGGTACTTTTTAGAGCTTTTAACACACTTTGCTGATTGTTTGCTCAAGGCATATGATTTGAATGAGCTGGGCAGTGCACAGTACAACTGGCAGACTGGATATCAAAATCTGGCAATAAGCCTTAGAGCTGTGTGTGACTAGGTATCAAATTTGCCTGAATTTTATGTTAGGATTTCTACCATATCAATGTAAACTTGAGGTTACTTTGGATTCTACTACAGTAGATACCACTGCTTCCAACTTTGCATCTAATTAGTTAGATTTAGCTGACTCATGTTGTGGAGGAACGGTCTTAAAAGGGCAAAAACTTTTTCTAGGGCAAAATAATTATTAAAAGCTTTTATTAAACAAACACAGTATTTTCAAAATGGGCAAGTATCATTTTCTCTAGTGCACAGATTGGAAAAATGTGACAGGTGCTGTTCCAAATACACATTCATTTCAATCAAGCAAAGAATAAGAAGGTTTTGGCAGCTTGTCTTGTTTTTCACTATTATCTCCCACAACCTAAGTCAATAGTTTCAGCCTCATCTCTGACATTCAGGAACATCTAACAAAACTCTCCAACCATATCTGAATACAATTTTTGTATTAATTTAATAAATGAAGCATCATTTTTGGACTCTCAGCATAATAAGCTCTCATTTGCACTGAGTAGATTCATAAATTCATGCTGTTAAAAACTGTTTTCATCAGAAATGGGCTGGCCCCCTATGGTATCATTCATATTCTAGTTCTGATCTGCAGGAGGGTGTTTGCCAGTCACAAATGTTGAGTTATTATTACAGTTTTTCCTTTATTGCTCCTTGAAAAGCCAATACAGATACTAAGAGTGACTTTCTCATCTCAGGGTATGTACAGCTGCATATTTCTGAGTATATATTCACAGTTTTTCAGTGAACTGCATCACATTTTTATACCACACAAGCTCAGTGTAACAAAATAAGAGAAAGAGAAGGAGCAAATTTCCTGCTACAGACCTGCATGGCCATGTAGAAGTTCTTTGCAATAGAATGTGTGTTGAAATGCAAATGTTTCACTGAACTCAAAAGAGCATTTCAAAAACAATGGACTTTTTCAATAAAAATAAATAAAACAGCATATAGTCTCTATTCATCTCAAATATTATTTTCTTAAGTTGAGAAAGAAGCTATTTTTCAGAATTCCCTATTTCCAACAGTAAAAGTTTCATAAATTTGTGAGGTTGACTAATAAGTAACAACACCAGGACAATCTTGTGAAACTATATTTCAGTAATATGAAAAATTAATTCATTTGAAATCTTCCTTTCTGCTATTCACACAATCCTTTCTTGCCACTCCCTGACCAGTCCTAATGATAGTAATTGAACATGGGGTCATCACAGATATGCTATACTTGGACAAACTGAAAGTAAATAGTAGAGGATTTTGTTTTTACGTTTTGCAAACTTCAGTTTCCTTATCAACATAAAGAAATAGAGAGAAGGAGAAAAATAAGTATGAGGAAAAAAGATTGCATATTCTCATAGCAGAAGTACTGCCTCTAAGTTCTTGAACCTTTTGAAGATGACCCCATGAATAATTAATAAAATGTGCAAAGTACACTGTCTTACAGGAAAAAAAGATCCAAATACAACAAAAATGTCAAACACAGTGAAGTTTGTGGAAGTTCATTTCAGTAGGACTGAAGCAAAATACAACTGGAAAAGATGTATTGTACCATTTCTGTATCAGCAAATAATACAATATGCTTGCACAAGTTCATGGAGAAGCTCTTTAGAAAGATGACATCACATGTTCTGACACATGTAAGTGAGCATGCCACACCTCTGACTTTCCTACTGCAGTCTTTAGAGTTTCTGTACTCTAATGCTGATTGGTCATTATTTTTAAATTGGGGTTTTTTTTCACAACTGAATACATTATCCAGCCATTAGATTTAACAAAACATACAAATAAGCATTCCTTTACCTTCAAGGGCTGATTTACAGACATGCTCCAGGTATATGTAAGGTTCACAAAAGCAACAGAAACAATGAATAATATTAAAAGCAGATATATATAAAATAGACTGAAGTATAGCTGAAAGAACATTGATAAGAAATAAGGAATGTTAGAGGACATCTCACCTTCAAAGATGAAGTATCATTAGAGAATTACAAAACTTTATTTCCTAAGCAACTCCCAGGTTAATAAGCTACCAGTTCTATTTTAGGTCATTTTCTAGCATTAATATGGACATTAGCAGATGGCTTCTTACATACACAAAGAGACTTCAAAATCTACAGCAGCTTTTGACAACTACATCTAAACTGTCTCTCTAGCACAGAAACAACTAAATGTTTTTTTCCAGGTTTGTGCGAAAGCTGACAGCTATCAGTTTGCATATATTTCAGCCTTCCACATCACTTGGATGTAAAAATAGACACACCCTCTCACAGAGGGCCTGATTTATAGAATCATGTAGGTAACTTTCAGAGAACATAGGAAACACACTGACAATTTTCTCATCCCATATTTTACTTACATAATTAGGCAGGTATGTGAAAATCCACCTCCCCAAGACCAGAATACTGAACAGCAGCTTTCACCCCTATTTATTTCCTTCCCTTAGGTTATACCATTTATTTTTACACTTATTCTTTATTTTGCTCATTGATGTTTTATTTCTTATGCAAAGGGAAGAACATTAAGAATACACCCAGTCTGGACTATCAGGACCCCTTGAATGAAGGCCTACTCTCTTCTGCAGAATAAATACTCATCTGAGCTATAAGTCTAACACAGGACTGTTTTAACTCAGGTTAAAAATAAAACTTACATATTGATGGCTTGTGTTAATTTTTTCTTTTTTTTTTTTTAATCACACTTTAAAAAGCCAATTTACTGAATAGCCCATTTTAAACAATGTTTTCTCAGTAAATTAAGACAATGGTTAACAAATAACTCACTAAGCAGATTATTTTAGAACTCAGGTATTAGAAGAACTCTGTGGATAATTTCATGGCAGTGCAAAAAAGACAAGTTTTGGCCCAAGAATATAAAAAAAATAAAATGCAATTACCAAGCTTTACATATGATAGCCATGGAATAATCTAGACAACTGAAAATAGAATTTAGAAAAATACAGAATTTGGTCTTGGAGAAAAAGCATACTGACATCACAAAATTCTTAATTACCAACATAATCCTACTGTTGCATTTAAATATGCAGCTAGCGTCAAGCCAAACTCTTAAACTAGAACCAACTTGCCCATTTTGAAAATACTGGGTTGGTTTAACAAAAGCTTTTAATAATTATTTTGCCCTAGAAAAAGTTTTTTCCCTTTTAAGACCGTTCCTCCCCATTTATTTTGCTCAACCTAGTAAGATATAACCTGTATCAAGATGTGGGTCTTGAGTCCTAAGTGGGGAAAAAATAGAATTATTTAGAAAGGAGGTAAACTCCTGTTATAAGCCATTTTGAAAATAATATATTTGACATATCTATATATACTCACACCAAAACACATATACATGGATTAATATATACATTCCCCTGCAGTTTCATATTAATCAAATAGAATACACTTTACTAGACATACAGTACTGATAACTCAAAATAACACTTCTGTTCAAGTTGCCTTGTACAAGCTTATTTGAGTTCTAATTGAGCGCTGAAATTCTCTCTTTTAATGCCTAGATATATTTGAAGGTTAGCTTTTGGTCCCATGGAGATAAAGGAAAATGTGCCAACATTTGAGAGATTTGATTACCTGTATAAAATTATGCTTGCTCATTTTTCCTAGACAAGATACTCTTGGGTAAAGTTATATTAAAGAGGGAATAGAAACAGTGTTCATCCAAAGAAAATATTTTCCAATTATGCTTCACAAGTTGGAGAAAATATTACTTGTTATAGAGGATTACAAATGAGATAATTACTGAAAGCCTAATGTACCTAAAGCTACAATAAAGGAGAGCAAAAAAACATCAATAAGTGTTTATTGACTGTTCCTCCTGCTCTTTGTAATAAAAAGTCAGAACAGTACCAAGGACTAACCTTTCCATGGTTTTGCTGTGATATGTTATATACAAGAATATCTTTCCTACTTACATGGCCCATCATTAATTCCTATAAATGAAACCATATCAGCTTTTAGTTAACACCCAAAACACTTTGTGCCTTGCATAACAAGATTATTATCAAGAAGTTTTTCATACTGGCAACTGAAAATATAGTAGAGATTTAGAAATATATAGGATAAATGTTTCTTCTTTTGAATTCTTTTCTGTCACATATTCCTAAAGAGCAAGATGCACTTCAGAAAAAATCCAGACTAATGTTAGGTTGGTAAGGTATAGAATGACAAAAGAGTGTGACTGTTAGAAATCAAAGTATGTGTCTCACTTTTTGACTTTACAGTGAAATAAATAACTTAATTATTTCTGAGAAGCCATAGCAAAGATTATTTGAGCTTCTACATAATTTCAATACAGGTGTGAGCAATAGGGGAGATTATTAAAAAAGGATTTGTGAGTATCTGTAGCTCTTTTCCAGCTGCAAAGCACTACTTGGTACACCATGCAAAATTACCTTTGATGCTTTTTTTCCCCCCAGTTTATGCTCACAATACTGCTGCATCAAGTGTGATGGTACAGTCACTACAGAAAAGGTTAACAGTATTTCTAAAAAAATTACAAAGGGTCAAACTTCACGAAGAGGAAGCTGTGTGAGTGCTGTGGTTTTCTTATGCTCCCACCCTTACTTAATATGAGAAAGCAGCAGTTTCATTAATGAAATCCATGCCCTATCCATTACTAGGGTTCCCTCTTCTTAACAGAAATCCTTTTAATATTCTCTTAGATACATGTACCAACCTGTGCATACACACAAGATACAAAACAGATTTCATCTCTGTCCTTTTTCTTTCATCTCCCTGCCTTCATTGCATAAACTGCATATAAGACTGTACATTAAGTACATTAAGACAAATTTAATGCCTAATGGCTTTACTGAACAAATTTAGGATGAATTTATCTGTTGGGTCTGAAGCAACTTAAAGTATCTGGAAGGCTGGACCCCTCAAAACAATTTTCATCAACTAAAAGCAGTACTGCAAAGCATACAGCTTCACAAAACAGAAATTCAAGTTCTGTAACAGAACATATCATAGAACATAATAATGATTTATGAATTAAATGGCTGAGAATAAATTAAGGATTAACTATTGCTGGATTATTGGTCTTCCTGAGAATTCTTGCACAAATGATCCCAAGAGATTTCTCTGGATAGTGTCTCATGGGTACAATGAAATGCATGAGTGCCTTAAGACTGTATCATGGTTATTACAGTAGGAAGGTAATCAAGAAGAGAGACTCCTGAGTACAGCTACTTTGTCCTACACTAGCCTGTATCCTCCTGTGCTGAGCAGGTTCTCAGAAGTAATTACAAAGCAGACCATCAAATGAGTCAGTTTTTATTCTTTCAAGCTGACAATCTGCCTTCCTGATGTGACATCAGAGCTTTCCTCTCACAAAGAAACTACTCTTGGAAACTGAGTCTGGAGACAACATGGAGCCACATTTGCTAGTTTTAGAGTGGGGAAAGTATGTCTTATGCTTTCCAGTCTTTCTGTGATTTGCAGAACTTACAAATGTATTCTTGATTCTGCATAGGAGATGTCAGTTGAAATAAACAGTTATACTATGGTTGTTTTTTTTTTTTTAAACTTTACAAGTATGAAGCATATATTTCACAACACCTTCAAAGCACTGCAGCCAACCTATGTCTCAGAGCAGGACTCCAGCCTGACTAATAGAGTAAATTTTTGCATTACCCATCAGACTCTGTCCCATAGAGAATTGCCTATGAGAGTATTTGTGCAGAACGCATTTGACCTAGATAGAAACACTTACTCACAAAAAGTTCCCTTAAAAATCCAAATATTTATTTACACATATATGCAATTCTTTTCCTAGCATTCCTTTGCTTATTGGTAATTTGCAGTAACTTGCAGGTGGTCTTCTGAAGTGATAGAATTTAGATTAATTACAAAATGATTACTTAAGGGAATGATCAGTGCAGTTGCCTTTTATACAGAATGAGAAGCCTATTTCCCCCTAGCAATTTAGAGTGTTTGTCCTTTCCTTTCTTTATCTTTGAGGTACAGTAAGTCCACCATGTCAAGAAGACTTACGTTCAACATATTTAATTGTACCCATATTTCTTATTGTATGACATTTAAGTTACTAATAAATTTAATAGGACACATCTCTTACAGTATGTCCCACACAGCTGAAAAGTAATCACATGGTTTCTTAAGACTTCCTGATAATATTTGGTCTTTTCACCCTGTGATAACGTTACTGGCTTAAGGGTGACAGCACTATCCATGGAAATTATCAGAGAATCAGAAAACTTGTCCTCTGGCAAGGCCATGGACTTGAAACATAATTGTGGACATTCAAAATTACTTCTCTGACCTCACCATCTTCCTATGTTTATATTTTCTTCCTCAGCTATAGTCTGCATATCTTATTTAGACAGTAACAGCTTTGAGGCAGGAATTGTCTCCTACTCAATAAAGCAAATAAAAATTATAGTTAAAGCTTAATAATACAAGTGGTGGCATTAACAGCTTTCACATGTACTCTTACTTAGAGTGCCATTCCTCATTTGCTGCAGTTCCATTTATAAAAATGCCCTCCACGTATGCTGAGGGTGTATACAATGTTTTTAAAATTAACACAAGAAACCAGTCCACACTAAGATTCCGTTAAAGAAGCCCAGGGATTAAATCTCAATTAGTTCTGTAAATATTTTTGTGTCAAGTAAAATCCTGGTATATACATTAAATAATTTAAGTAATTTCTGTTTATTCAGATGAAAACTCAATAAAAACTAAAAGTCCTTGTATATTTACACCACCACCTCCTCTCAGTTAATCAAATATTCTAACAAGCATGTGGGATATGCAACAAAATAATCAAGAGTAGAAATAAACTAACAAATCTGAGATATTGTGTTGGCATTAAGTCTTGTTTCAGGTGATTTCACATAAGGGAACAAACACAAACGTTTTGACTCTACACATTTTATTTTCTTGTCTGTATGACAAGGCAACAATAAGAATGCAAAGTGTGCCAATGGTCTACATTAAATGCTTTAGACTGCATATTAGAGAGCAGGTTTCCTGCAAAACAGACAAAAAAGAAGAGTGAAAAGGGAATAGCAAGTATATCAGCAATTGTATTTAGAAAACATTCTTTAAAGATATGGTAGGTCTTTATTAGGCTATTTGAGTTGAGTAATACCACATTCTGCATCATGTTTTAGTATACAGGATCATGTTGCATCAATTATGCTGCATATTATCCTAAATTAATTAAAAAAAAAAAAAAAAAAAAGGTGGTTTTTTTCCCTGATTTCATAGTTTGGTTGTGTAACATTTTATAGCTCTGAACGACGATTTTAGCTTTACGACCTTAGAAATAATGTGTTTCAAGAGCTATGGTTTGCTTCAATACCGCTATTCTCTATGTACTTCATGTCTGGATGTCTACTGCCAGCTCTGCATATACTAAAATTCACCATTTCTTGCATGGTAACAATACCATATTGCATGTAAGCAGTTCTCTCAGCAAGGGAAAAGAAAATTATATAATATGTCTTCTGGATTTAAACCAGCAGATGACTAGGACACTCTGAACTGCTAAGAAATATCTTTTGCTGGTTCTGCTTAAAACTGCACTCCTTGCCTCCAGTCAGTCTTTTATTTTACTACATTCCCCCTCATTGAGGTGATCTAACAGCAACGCGCAGCACATCAAGTTGAAACACAAACTCTCAGCTTTGCTTCTATTCACCAAGGGCTGGGTGTGTAAAAGTTGATGACCTTAGACCATCAAACAAGAAAAGGGAATTCTTACGTTACTCATAATGATTCCTCTGGTTAATTCAGGAATGTCATTGATAGTCTACAGGGAGAGCTACACTTTTTCTTAGCTGCTGGCATGACTGCTGTAAAATGAAGGCTTTGAAAGAAATTATGGAAGGGGAATCAGGGAATCTTTACACTAATAGAGAGTCTTCAAGAAAAAAGAAATTTATGTATTACTCTGTATCACTACAGGTGTTCCCCAGAGATCACCAAGAGGCTACTCAGATCCATATTTGCTTAAATATCTTTAGGAAAATTATCTACATCTATTTTCAATGCCATATGCCCTACGCATTGCTTTCAAATAATAGTTATCTTTAATTTATTGACCTTTAATTAATAGTTACTGCCTAAAATACGTATTACAGCAATTTTTTTCTGTAATAAAATTTACTGCTTCACATACAGATTAAGTTGCACAACATCAACATGCCTGGTTTTGGTAAACAAAACAAACAAACAAACAAACAACCCCACAAAAAAATGAAAACCAACCAAAAAAACCCCCAAACAAACAAACAAAAAAAACCCTGCCAAACAAAAGACCCTCAGCTATGAAATCTTTGGTCTGTTGCAAAACACATAATGCCTTCCTTTTTCTTCTTTCACTTTACTAGATTAGTAAAAGAAGCAACTTTCAAAACACATCTTTAAAGGAACAAGATTTACACTTTCCCATTATTTTCACATACCAACTTATTTTTCCTGTGATTACTGTGAATGTGTATTTATTGCATCCTAAAAATGCAAAGCTGTTTACCAGCTAAAAAGCCAAACTTTTACAGATGTAATTTAATTCATGAGGTATCACCCACTTCAGCTCCAGAGCTCCAGCTGGAAGCCTGCAGACACTAAGGGAATTAGTCCCAAAGCATTTCACATTTTAATGCAATGCTATTTTTAAGGTTTTCATTACACAAATCCTTGGCAAATTGAGGAACATCATATGAGGACCTCAACACAAGAAATACACTTTTTCACTTTATTGGTCAAAAGGCAACACGTTCTGTCATTTTGGAAGTCACTACTATCTGATAACTTTTCATTGGCCTATGGGAAACATGTTTGTCAAGTTCAAAAAGGACGAACTTTTAGGAAAAAAACACCATCACAACTGGCACTAATTGGTAGTTAAATTGACAACTGGAACGGAAGCATCCTGGCAGCACCAGAGGTGGCCCTACAGGTAGAAATTGAAAACCATTTACTAAAGCAATGTTGGAAAAACTAAACAATCATTGGGCATCTGCAGAATATCATGTGTCAGGCTCAAGTTAATTTTTCATACTGTCACTTCAGCATTTTACATGCATACTTTGAAAACATTTCAATTCCTTGTGACAAAGTCCTTAGATCAATATATTGAGGAAAAGTATACAAGCTCCTAACTCTTCATGAATAAAAAAATTCTATTATCTACTGTTTTTCAGGAGATTAGAAATCTGTATGACTTTAGAAAAATATGAGAAGGAAATTTCAGTGTGTAATATTAAAGTAACATCAGGGGATCCAAACACCTAAGCACACAATGTAATCATGTCCACCATGTATACCATTCTTTTTTAAACCCTTCCCCCCAAAAAACCCACAAAACACACACAACCCTCCCCCTCTATCCCCCCCCCCAAAAAACCCCCAAAAAACACAAACAAACAAACACACAAAAAACCCCACAACACCAACCCAGCTCTTTGAAGTTATTCTACATGTATTGCCTATGAAGTCTAAAACTGAAGATGCAAATCATATCACAAAGTTGCTCTCACTTCAGTAAACAGAGACAGCTCAAGAAGGTGTCTGCTGTTTTGCATGTTAACCCTTTATTCAGCATTCATTAAGTAACTTGACATTAGAATGCATTCCTTTAAGTGCTTTCCACATCAGTGGCCTATACTGGTATATGCCATTTTAAAATTCTATTTATTTAATAGTGTGAGGTAGAAATAGTGGAAGCATCTGAGGAAATATCCCTTTGACGTTATTACCAATCTAGTTGTATTAGCCGACATACAAGTGTTTTAAATTGTGACTCTATATAAATCATGTTTATATGATCTCCTAGACTGGAGATGAAGGAGCATGAATGAAAGTGCTCAATTTTACTCAGTCATACTCCCAGAAATATATGGAAATGAGATTTTAGAGCCTGAATATACATCTTGTTTGTGAACTTGAAGAGAACTCTGTAAAATTATTTTTATTTGGTATTAGAAAACGCAGACATTGTTTGCTCACTTCAGTCAAACTGTCCTTGTTTAATTTATATTTTCCGAGAAGAATTTCTTGAAACTTGTTCCCAGTTAAAAAGAAACAAATGAAACTTGTGCAGACTCAAGAATATTTGCTTACAAATATTATCAAGCTTCTATAAAGCATTGCATACTATTATCTTCATAGCAACATTTAATTCGGAAGAGTTTTTCTCAGAGCTACTTCTACTCCTGCTTACTAAGCTGATTTAGACCATGGAAACTGGACCATTCTATGAAGTATACAATCATCCCTTCTGCTTCAGAAGCACACAAGAGACAGGGGGAATTAGTATTTTCCATAAAGAATTCAGTAGCAAAATAAATGATACATTTCAGCTTCTGGGAGTTTATTAAATATAAGTAGGAAAATTAGCGTATAATTATGGTTGCAAAACAAGAACAAAAATCTAAGGCTCAGAAAGCAATGTTGACTTTGCAACATTTCAGATATTGAATATTTTATGGCATGCATTTAAATCATAGATAATAAAACATACCAGTGTATTTTAGAAGAAAAAAAGAGGAGAATCCATATAATTTGGTGTTCTAATTTCTGTTGTTTTGTGAAAAATCTAACAATGCATTAAGGTAGTTCCATGTTATACCCTATGAAATCTCTGCTAGAGCTATACTACGCCTACATTTCACAATGATCTCCTCCATTAAGGGAAACAACATGTAATTCATCCCTGAAGTAATGAGAGCCCTAGTTATATACATTTCTGGTTTTTATCACTTGACTACAACAGTATTTTCAGACAGCCATTATAATCAAAAGCTCAATGCAGGAATAAAAAGGAAAACGTACAGAAAGATCTTGTTTAATTAAAACCTTGTTTACGTTGCACATATGTATCATTTGTACTTCAACAGAACTATTTGTAATTTTAAACAAGTAAGATTTTACCATTTCCTTGTTAAGAGATAAAATGTACATTGGAAATGAAATCAGAGATTGCATAAAGCATGTATAATGTAGAACATACAGCTTCAAGCTATTTATAAGTGCTTACTGCATTTCCAGGTTTGGTTTTTACAGCAGCGCAGCCTGAAGCACTTAACTGTGAAAACATGATGACTCTCTACTGCTCCTCCTTCTGGAAAATTATTTCTCCTCTGAATGCCTGAACTGTAACCCCATACATCAAGATAAAAATCTCCATTGTTCTAAAAAGTTGCCTTGCTCCCTCATCCTATAAGCCATATTAAAAAAAAAAAAAAAAAAAATAAAAAAATTCAAATTAAGAGAGTGAAGAGCCACATATCATGTAAGTCAGAAGCAAGGAAGAAAAACTAGAGTCACAGCTAAAAACTATCTGCCTGAGACTTTACTAGACTTAAGAGTTGATCTGGACAAGTTCTTTCCAGTCTCAGTAACTCAGTCTAGTTTGTTCCCTCCCGTGGACAGTATGATTTTCAGAGCAATTTCTCAAGAGCTAGAACAGCTCTTCTTGTGACCACATGCCACAGACATGATGATATCAGGTGTTCATGTGATGCAAGTGCTGGTCTTCTGTGACCTGCTCATTTTGCAAATCTCTCATCATAAAGACTGTGTGAAAAATTTGCAATACATTATTTTGGGACTAGTAATGGGTAAACCCAAAAAAGTCTGGGGAAGGTTCTGGGAGAAACCAGGGAGTACTGCCAGAGGAGTGGTATTGCAGAAACAGCACTGATATGACTGACCATTAGTGGTTTTGTGCATCTGGACCTAACTGCCAATAAATTTAGTGGCAATTCAGGGAATATAAAAACACAAAACAAAAAACATATTGTCACCTTCATTCCCTCTTTTCTTCTCTCCATGCATTGTACTTCCAAACAACACTATTAACACATGAGCTATCCCAGATTTTTGCTTAAAATCCTCTATTATATAAACCAGGTACTATCCCATTTAAAACATCACAAATAACATATGTTCCATAAAATAGGAGCTACAATTATATACCATTATATACCCCAAACCTAGTTTCCTAATGCTTTTTAACTCTATTATCTATTTCATTGTGAATTTGGTGCCTCTCTCCTGTGGTATTTTCTATACTACAGATTTCTCAGCACATCTGCCATGGTGCTGTAAATGCATGAAGAGGAGACTGAGAAAATGCAGCAGTGTACATCAAGTAAAAGTTCTATCTAACTCATCAAGCCCCCAGGGACAGCATGAGGTGTCACAAGACATATCACTCTACACTTGAATGAGGCTGTCAGCCACTTGGAGGCCTGCAAACTGCTGACAGCAATATGCACTATATAGAGTCTCCTAAAGTAGACACAGTAGCTTTCTAAAGTACGTACCTGTTTCTATGGATGAAGAAAAAAAAAGAAGAAGAAAAAAAAAAAAGTATGAAAGGGTATTTGTAAATCTATCTTTCTGTATTGTTCTTCTGTGAACAAAACCAAACTCATTTGAAGTATGTCCCAAGAACACAAAAAAGGTTACTCTGTAGGTTTCTCAAAATGCATATATACATTCCTACATGTACAGATCAAAACAATATGGAATATATTACAACCCCCTGTGTCAAAATAAGTGCAACAGTAATACGGACAAAAAGAACTAGAGTGCCTGTAGCATTTTATAGAGGAATCTCATAAATTCAGAAATCATCCTAAGAGATAAGTATTTATACACATTCTTTACAGATGTGTGAACTCAGCAGAACTGCTTATTTTGTTTAAGCTTGACTCTACTCAATACAATGATGAAAATTAACATTAAAAGTGCATGTTGTTCAAACTCATTGTAAGAAGGTCAAAAATAAAAGCAAAAGATTATCTCTTGTCCTTCACTCAAGTCATTGAAGAAAACTACCACACTTTAAGAAAGAAGTCACAATAAATACTCCTATTAGTCTCACCCCAGGTTCTTTCATTTACCAGAGCAAATACCTTGGGAGTACATTTATTAATATATATTAATGCAGAACAACACTAAGTACCTTTGCGGAGTGTGCAGTTCTACTGCAATACTTGAAATTCTGAAGAAGGGTCTTTATGCCTACAAGCTGTTCTATCTGGAAAAACCAACCAGCCTAATAAAGAATATTATGTATCTCTGTAAATCCTGTCTTACTAAAGTTATTCTGTAAGTTGGAAACTGGTATGAGTTCTTTTTAACTAGCAGAATGAATGCACAGACTCTAATATATTTAGACTTTTATTTATAAAGTGGTTTGTATTCTGTTTATATTTACTATAATTAATCTCAATTTTTAGTTTTATTTTGCTGATATACATTTCAATTCCGTTAGAATCAAATGCTTCTCCTCAGTGCCTTTCCACCCACTGACATGGAAGACATTATTTAATTATCAATATTGTTCTGAGCAGTTCTTAAGAGTTGAATTTTCAGTGGGCTTTAAAGGTATATTTGAGAACGTACATCAGATTCTTCTTGTGTGTATATTATTTCTGTTTCTGCAAAAATTACTTTTATGTACTATCTATAGCACCTAATTATGTTTGTACAAATAATATTTGAGTATAAAAAGTACCACATACACTCTACAGTACTGTAGAAAAGAGACAAAAACTACAACCAAAACCTTAAAGAAGTGTCCCTTTGAACTAATTAACTGTCAAGTAATAAAGTTGTCTGGAGATTATAGTAGTAATTTGAAAATATAAAAAGCACATACAAGGAACACTGCCTCTATAATAGCACAAAAGTAGAGCTATGTCCAGAAAAGGCAGCAAATACATGGCATACATATTTGGTATCATTCTCTTCAGAATATTAAGCCCCTTTATATAAATTCACTATATCATATTTTACAGAGTGGCCTTCATTCTAAGTCTGGCAAAAAAAAAAAAAAATTAAAAAAAAAGGTTAAGTCATAGGGCAGAAAAAACAGTTGATAAAGGAGGTCACAGAATAAAGTGTGCAAATTCTTTGGTAGGGGGAAAATTGAAAGGTTAGAGAAAAAGTAGAAAAGGGATGAGGAGGAACTATGTAAGTGTAAATCTACTAAGAGTCCTGAAAATTATGTTATTTTAAAATTGCAATGGATAAGAAAACAATGAGGGTGACAAGGGACAAACCATAACCCAGCTTCATGGAAAAGGAGAGAGCATTTTACTTGTAACATTCTGTATACATTTAAATTTTGGAAAGAAAGATTGTCAAGAACTATAATTGAGGGAGTTGCTGCTTCATAGTCAGGAAAGATTAAGAGCAGCTCTGAAAGATGTGGAATACCTCTGTTCCCCCACTGACTGCAGCAGAGTTTGAAAGCACTTATAATACTTGCAAAAACTTGTTAAAAAAAAAAAAAAAAAAGTCAGAAATATGGATGTTTTTTCTAGATAATGAAAAAACATAGACAAGAATTACAATAATACTTTAAGCTGTTTTCATTAATAAACCAAGGATTTCTCCCTATGGGAGCCAATTTCAGTTTTTGCTCATTTCCATGTATATCATGCAGTGTTTTAAATATGCAGCAGTCTCAACAAATAGATTATCACAGCATTTTCGAGTAGCTAATTCTATTGAAAATGCCAGGAGAAGATGGGATAATGTCTTTATTGGTTTGGCTTAGTTTAACCCACCCACTTCTATTCACTAATGACTCAAACAATTCAGGATATTATATCCACCAAAAAAATCCTAATAATGTGGAAATATTATGACTTGGATACACTCTGAAAAGGTGTATTTTAATTTTAAAGATTTTGAGAATAAAAGCTTGACCAAATACTCTAAAAAGAATACATTGTGTAATATATTTTAAGATTTGAAATAAGCATATTAATATCTCTTTTAAATTGAGATACATTACTAACCATAGAAAAACAAATGAGAACGGATATATAACACTTGATATAAATGCAAATTAACACAGTACTCAAAAGTCACTAGGTACAAAGCTCATTACACCTTCTGACCCAAAGTTTTGACTGGAAAATGTATACACTATGGAAAATTTAGGAATGCATTTGATCTGTGTTCTCTTGAATAATAGATACAGCTGTTGACAGTGCCTATATTATACTGTATGATATTCATTTACCCAGAGAATTTCCAAATTATCATGAAATTAACTTATATCCATACTTTTTGTTCTCTAAATTTTTTTACTCAATTTCATTAGTCAGGTAGTATGACAATAATCTACCTGGCTATTCAAAGGGAACTGAATTTTAGTTACAAACAATTGAGATATTTATAACTGCTCACTATAGGCCAAACATGCATTTAGGAACAGATATTTCTTTTCTAAGAATAATTCTAAAGACAATTCATACCTGATGAATGCAGATGGCCCATCATCTCTTTTTAGAGGAAATGTCAGGCTGATTCACTGACTGGGGTTAATACACTGAGCTACAGAATAAGCTAATGCATGGCAACAATCAAAGGTTTAATGCAACAGTCAAGCTAGGACACATAGAAAAACATGATAATTTTCCTTGTGTTATATTCCTAACTTTGGAAGTAAATTACTAAATATATGGTAATAATGTTACTTTATGTGTATGTGTATCAAGAGCTTCCTATAAACTAGTACCTTGTAATCTGTTGTATGCACCACACTCCCCTTTTTGTTTTTAAAAATTCTCAGAGTATAAATAAGTTTTGTGTAATGAGGCTGGAGACAGAAAATGACCTATAGGTGTAAAAATCTTTTAGAATGAATGAATAAGAATATATTTTGAATGAATAGGAGCATACTACAAAAAGCAGCTTTGGTGAAAATCATCTGACAAAGGTGACTAATAATATTGAAGAAAGGATATATACATTCTTCTGTATTTTTGTCAAAAAACCTATGTATAATTTTGTTGTAAATAGCGGATTAGCTGACCAGGAAACCATACCGTTAATATGAGGTACATTTAAAGAACAAATGTTTTGATACTAAAGAGCAATTTCAAAACAATAGAGCAACTCAAATATTAATTTCTTAGGAGAGGCCAAATGACAGAAGACCTTCAATGGTAGACATTTACATACTCAGAGGAAAAAAACAAATCTTGCCTTACCCGGCCAACTAGTATTGGTTCAGGTCCAGAAAATTCTTCTAATACAAACATTTGATTCCAAACCCAGCCTCTCTTGGAACGGTTCAAAACTCTTTGTTCTTCGGTTAGCCTTTTTAGTCCTGTACTGGATCCACTTGGTAGTATTTGAGATTGATTCATAGGAGCCATATAAATGGAAGGAAGGACAGTAATCCATAATATTATTAATGAAGTCCATGTATCCATAAGCATTTCCATTAGTCTTTCTGGCATTGTACCACAAGCTATGCAAATCACCACAAAAATGAAATTATTATTTTGCTTTCCTCCAGACTGTAGCAATCCAATTCATCATGCAGTACAGAACATTTACTTACAGCTCCTCCATGTGTTTACAGCACAGTCAGTGTAAAAGTAGCTTAGATTACAAAAACATGATCCACAGAGTTTTCCAGTCATTAAAGATTCCTGGTGGGGGGAAAAAAAAAAAAAAAAAAAGTAAAATCAGTAACTAAAGAGCTTAGGAAAAAATTCTAAAAGATCTTATTTACTTTTACATTACAAACAAGCCATATTAGGTTTTACATTTGTAATACATAATATTATTGCATATTAAAAGGGTTAAAACAAAAGTGATTCTTTGGATTTTTTCATTGACTGAAACAGTGAGAGAAAACACAAATAAATGATTACACACACTCAGGAAAACATTTTACTTGCAGTTTGTCTCAGGGTCTGAAGAAACTCACGGCCTTCTTGCTAGCCTGTACTTTTTACGTAGTCAACTATAAACACTGGGCATGTACATTTTAGTAATCATCTAGCTGCAGCAGCACGTAGCTCAGCAAAACCTTCACAGCCCAGCACCATCAGAAGAACAGGACCACTAAGTCCACTGTGAAATCTATGATACCCAAAACAGACCCTAGGTAAGCTCATTTATGCACATCTGCACTGCAGGACTTTCAGTGTCTCTCAGAGAAAACACAGTCAGATTTTATTTCAAAGGCATTTTCCTTGATGGACGCTTGGGAACATTTTGTCTTTCTTTCCCCACCCACCCTTTCATGTATTAAAGCTGCATCAGGTTTCATCTCAGTGTAAATAATCCTTCAAATGGAAAAGCAAGTTACTTTGTAGGGCTTGCTAATGCCACAGTGATTGGCAAAACCTGAAATGTAGGCACCGTTCATCTAGAAAGACAGATGGGGCATGTCTCAGGGAGAGGGGCTGCATTACAGCTACTCTAATGAGGATGGAGTTATGTAAGAACATTCCCAAAACATTTCCTTTGACTGATTCATATCCAAACAATCTCATGAGAAACCACCATATATAAGATAGGTAGAAATGTCAACTCCTAATCTTACACTGTGTCTTATGCTGATTTTTATCCACTTTGAAATGAGTTCTTAGTGTTGCATGTCTATGAGTTTTGAGGGTTGGGTGGGTGGTTTCTTCTTTGCAGGGGTGAACAGGTTTGTTGGGTTTTTTTAGGTTCATATGCACTCATGGAAGAAAATACCTAAAACCATGAATAACACCAGTAAAAGCCAGTTGTTATTTTAAAAGCAAACAATGTAAAAAATATGGGGTTTTTAAAACTTCAGTAATTGTCAAAACAGCTATGAAGTCTGTTGCATGAAAATCTGAAACTAGTTTCTTCTGTGGAGCAAGAATTGAAACACGGGAGCAATAGAACCACTGCAAAACTGAGTAACAGGCATAAACTTCAAACAATATTCAGAATTAAATTAAAAACTGGGAGCATAAACTGAAACCCCAACTTTATAGTCTCTTTCTGTAGCTGAATTTTCAGTTTTTATATACAAAGTGATTTTTGACCCAGAAATAGAGGCCGACCAGAAACAGAATAATATGTTACACTATTTTCCAATAAAGCATTAAAAAGAACATAGGTGAGTCATGACTGACTTTCTTAGTCTTCCAGTACAAATTGGTATAGTTCTTTTTACTCATGGGACCAAATAATACTAAAGGACTTCATTTCATAGTCAAGAAGCTTTTTGAAAACAATTTCTAATTAATCTATACAGGCTGCCTTTCAAAAAAAGATTAAATAAGTGAGATAAAACACTAGGTTGCTCACAGAAACATTTTTGTTTGAAGAAAGAACAGGATATTTGTTTTTCAGATTGAATTCTTAGCAAGCATTAAGTTTGTTTCAGTGCATCACTCCTTAATTCCTCCCCCAGACTTACTGCCTGTTACTCTTTGCTTACTCCAATCAAATTTAGATTCTATCCACTAGAACTAATGTGTAAGATTCATTGTGACTGGACCGTCCTCATGGTATCTCCTTATTCAGCTATACCTTAAGGCAAACAAGAGTCAAAAGCACAACAAAACATTAGTATTGCACATCCTATGTCATTAAACCTAACAATTATTTCACCCTATGAAGAGTACAGTTACACAAGCTCAAAAAACACCAAACTGAAAGATTCTCAAGTAGCAACAGGAAAGTGAAGGAAGTGTCAGGCAGCACAGTGTAAAGAAAAAACTGATGGACTTTTGCACGTATGTGTGTACTGCAGGGGAACATGATTAGTGTGTAATAGTAGAGCTGGACAAATTTCTCCACAGTTCAACTTAAGCTGCCGGAGCCCTTTGAAATTTATCTGAGAAGCAAACTCTCACTTGGGATTCACTGATCTATCAGTGAGTTGTGGCATTCACTTTGAGCAATGCATGGAGAACCTACTGTCCCTGAATTTCTTTACCAAATTTGGAAATTAATTTTCTGCTTCATTCCTGATAGCAGAAAACCCTGTATGTGGTTGGAAGCTGATGGAAGGCATTATTAAATATTTGGCCCTGCAATTTCCATATTGGCTAATGAGAAAATCAAGAAATGCCTGGTAGTTAAATTAGAATCCTCTGGATTAGATGTGTAGGAGAAACTGATAGAGCTACAGAATCGTGCTACTATAATGATATTTAAAAGCCACATGTAAGGAGAGATCTGGCAATCAGGGAAGACTAGCAGATGAGGTAAAGTATCATTTTCCTTTTTTATATTATACCAGGGTCTAAGAAGTGGTGAATATGGAATGACAGCAAAATATTCCAGTGGAGCCAGAACTACCTTTTCCTAAACAACCAAAGAGGACAGGAACATGATCCTTAAAGTCTGATTCTACCCTCAAAGATTTTGCTGATTAGATAAAAGCATAACTTATGCTTTGAATGTCCACATATTCAAATAGCCATGGGCTGTTTTCTTCACTGTTTTTCGACGTGGTTTCCTTGTCTATTGTATGATGTATACAACTATGGACACAACTCTAATCCAGAAAAGCTGTTTACAAAACAGCTTTAGTTCTTCATTCATCCCTAAGAGGTAAAAACGATATTTAAAATAAAAATAATTTCTTTAATGTAACAAATACATGAAAGAAAATATGACACTATGTCAGGTAACATAGATTCAGGTAACTGTCTTATGTTTTTGAAACATGAAACTGTATTCATAAATTTGGTTCTCCATGTACAACTTACAAAGAAATATAGACAAAGCTGAGTGGTTTGTTTTCCACTTACTGCATGCACTGATATAGTTTTAGAAAAATATTCTATTAAGAGGAACATGCATCTTGAAGCACTATGTGTACAACTCCAGGCCACAGAGTGCATAAATTTTATGCAAGCACAACACAAGAAGTGATTACAATGAAGCAGAAGCACATAACCTAATACTAGAGCATAACTAGCATACCAACTTCAGAAATTAATGTAATATACATTACAACCTTTTTTTGAGCTTTAATCTATATAGGTTACTTGTATAAGTTAATTGTCTACATGAAGTTAAAGCCAGGTACAACAGTAAATAGTTACAGTAGATTTACTAACTGATGAGAGTTCTCATTTTTTTCTAAAAGTGGTAGAAAGTTTTATGATGGCTAGCACCCCGATGTAGCTAATTTCACTACAATTATTTTAGAATCACCTGTGGAATTAAAAGGTGAACATTGGAATGCAGTAGATTTGTTAAAAAGATTAATATAGTTAATAGAAATAGTGCTATATATATAAAAAAATCTAATTGAACAAGAATCAAAGTAAGATCATAAAAAGCTTAAAAAAAAAAAAATTCTTTTAAGGTTTCAAACCAGGGAATATCTATCTAGTCATGTAAACCACTTTATTACTATGCTAGTGCTTTGGTTTACACCATGATCTTAGTTTAAAAGATTTGAGAGCCACTCCAGTGTTTCTTCACATAAGACACACAGAAGGTTGTCTTAAGCATTGCAACAAAGTTTTTTTCTTTATTTCATTCTGCATTTACCTCACCATTTATAGTGATGTTATGCAACAGCTAAGCCCTTTGACCTCACTATTTCAGTAGGGTAGATTTTATCAATTCCTCAACAACTATTAGTAAGGTAATTAGTAAAGTACTGGTTTATTTAAATAAGTCACACTAGAGATGCCAGACAAAAGTTGGCGAACTTTGCCTAAAGCAGGGTTTTTTTGTAGAATTTTCAGAATCTTTTACATGTTGTACATTTACTGACCCATTCAGCATGCATTCAGAAGACTTACACCAAATTGTCACAATGTGAGGAGGTAAATTATACATCAGGGCAATGGAGTTTTAGTAAAAATGGTTTAGATATCTTTATTCATAATCTCTACTCTTGGTGCTAATTTAATATAAGCAAATCCTCATTACAATACAAGCAGCCTTAAATAATTGTTGAGAGACTTTTATTTACTGATCATTTGGAGATCCAACTAGAGCTGTGCAACAGTAGGCAGACAGCCTGTGCATTTTGCACCCTTTCTTTAGAGCCTTTGAAATTCCATCTGACCCACATGGGCTCTCATGCCCAGAAGAATGAATTTAATTTAATTTCTGTCAGAAATAAGGATCCTTATTCCTGCAAAAGACAGCTGTGGGCAATAGTTTTAATATAGGTTAGGAGAATAAAATAGGAAGGTTAATCAAGGGTCCTTGACAAAAGTTTATATCTTGTGAGACTTCTTTTATCTGAAATTCATTAAGCAACAATGAGTTTCTCTTTACACTATCAAAAGTTCCCCACGGCTCATGATCAGGTATTGTATTTCCCCTGTCAAGAGGTCTGCAACCTTGGGATACATTTTGACAGCCTGTACACAGGTATAGGTATTTTTGTAAGTTTTAGTGTTTCTTTTGTTAAGATCCAAACAAATTCCTTGTTATTGTTCAAATTACTAATTTTTTTTACCTCCAGTCATTTCTCTCCTTCCTGTTTTGTTTGGGTTTTTTAGTTTAGTTTTTTTTTTTCTCCTCACTTTGACTGACTATCTTTTGTTTGTTTGTTTGTTTGTTTTGGTTTTATTATTATTATTCACACTGTTCTTCCTATTCCTTAAGCTCTTTGGGTTTACTTCTATTACTGCAGGTATTGGCTGCATTACTGTTTATGCTTCCTAGTCCCATTTCTCAAGGATTCAGACAGGGTCCTTTCCCATCAATAGCAGCAACATGAAGCAAAGCCTTCCCACTGTGGGAAGTACAATTATCTTTTCTTCATTGATCCTCTTTTGGCAGCACAATATAGCCTTAAGTTTTCACTAGTAAAATATAAGTCCTTCGCATTCCTTAGCACTCCAGTCTCAGCTGTATGAATAATTCATAAGAGACCTGCAGCTAGGATTTTAATTTGTTATTGAAACAGAACAAAACCAAAGTCTATCAGAACAGAACTATTAAGTCACTGTAACCAACAAATAATCATGTCATCCTTGCCCAAATAACTTTGCTACATAGTCATCCCGTTTCCAGTACATAACCATTATATTGTACCTGAACTTGATTTTAAATTTCCTTGGGTTTGGCAGCATTCTCATGTTTCCACTGCAAAGGAGTAAGTACTTCTTGCCAAAAATTATAATTATTATTCTTCAGTGGATTACTTATTTGTGTAAAGATTACTCACATACATAAAAAACCCCAAACAAACAACCAAAAAAACCCAACCAAAAACAAAAGAATCAATTCTCCTTGAAAGATGAAGAGGGACTTAGGCTGTAATTAGACATGCTACTTTGGCTACAGTAGCTAAGATCATGCTCACAGTGCCCACTGAAAAGTGCCACGTGCATGCCCTGGCTAGACTTTACTGCCTCTTATCTTCCAGCATAACTGTATGTGTAGTCACTTCCTAACCCAGATCTGTCAAAATGATCTTGTTAACTTAAACGCTTTTAATAGTAAGGTGTTTTTTAAACCGAATCATTTTGACAGAGCTGGGTTAGGCCATTGCTCATGCTATTCTTCCAGCAAGAGCAAATTTAATTTAAAAGGTTCTTGCCCCACCCCCACAACATCTCAGTTACATGCTTCAAATAATTCTCCATTCCCACTCCTTTGTTCACTGTGGTTTAAAACTATCCCTGTAGTTGTGCTGTTTACAAGGCAGCAGTGTAAAGCCGGGTCAGTGAAAAGTAGGTTTAAAAAAAATTGAAAAAAAATCTTTCCCTTCAAGTTTATAACCCAGATCATTGCACTGATTTTGTTTACAGAATGGCTGCACAAGCAGTTGCATCAGCACAGCTGAAGAGCCAATAAACTACAGGACAGCAGCAGAAAGTATTGAAAATATCTGTGCTGCCAAAGAGCATATGAAGTTTGACTATATGCTTTAGAGAGCAGTCAAATAGTTGAATATACAAAATTGAGTGGAAGATAACTTCTGGAAAAGAACAAGCAATTAGGGACAGTGAAACTACTTAAATAAAGCTCTGATGGACTCCTAGTATATAACCAGGGCAATCTGATGCAGCTCCATTCATTGATGCTGCAGATTTTAGTGTGGAAACCTCTCCCACCATCTCAGCTGCAGACAGGAAGCAGTCAGATGTATTGTTCTAAGATAAGGCTCCATCAGAAAGGGAACTCCCAGTGATCTGAGTGAGCACCAGCAGCACACACCACTGCACAGTAGAGAGTGGCTGAAAACAGCAGCGAGCCAGCAGCCAGGTTCTGGGCCATGCATATTCTAGGCATTGCCCCAAAACACAGTTATACTTTGTAGCTGCTCTAATTTTCATGAGCAGTGATTTTAAGGGACAGTTATGTCACCTGAAGTTAATTGTAACATAGGAAAGCATTATACACACATCCTTGCCTTTGACCAAGCACCTGAAATCTCAAACAGAGGAAAATGAGATGTGAAATGTTATGCTAGCTCTGCTATAGCAGCAGGGTGACATACACTTGAAGTCAGAGATGTGAAGAAGGGGCCCTGCCAATACATGTGCAAATCAATATATTGATATATTATACATGGCAATTTGCTTGTAGTTGCTTAGAGAATCAAAGGCACTTATCTAAACATTGACTTATTTTCAGCAGCAATAGTAAGACTGTCTCTCTTTTAGTTTTAGATATTCTGTCCTACACACAGAGTAATTCAGTGTGCAAAGATATGCCACTTTATTTTTTAAGCTTAGTCATGCATTGCTACTCTTTACAGTTAAAGACATCTGAACAGGTCTTTAGGTTGAGTTCTTGAGCTTGCGTCAAATACCAAGGGACTGTTTTAAGCACAATGTTCATCAGTCTTTCCACTGAACATAGAACTGACAGAATCCATATATTTCTACTGAGGAAATACAAAAATCCAGAAGTACACATGCAGGTACAGAAATGCAACAGTTTTCTCGTTATTTAGACCTTTAATATTTATTGGAGGATTATTCATCTGTCTATAAGATTATTATTAGCAAATGCAGCTTACTTCAGTTTTGGAGGTCAATTTCAGTGGCAGAGGGAAAGTTTAGAAAAGCTTTTCTAAGATAAGTTTATCTTCCTTAGTATTCTTCTTATTACTTTAACTAGGAAGCACCATTACTAGTGTTTTGAGGTAGAGATGAGGCTGCTACAGGATATATAGATCATTACACAACTTGACTAATGCTTTGGGATAAAGCAAATCATATGTCCATCACATTGAAATATACGTTCTTTAATTAAAGTAATATACTGTATCAAATTGTCCATTATTCTGTGATTACTTAACATAATACTGTATCAATCTACAAAGTCTATTTTATGTTAGTGGTTACCTAAAGATTTTTTATACTTCCTGGCAAATATTTACTATCTGGAAATCCTTAAAAAAACCAAACCAAACCAAACCTCCACACAACAAAAAACAAAACAAAACCAACCAAACAAAAAACTCATAACAAAACAAACAAACAAACACACACAAAAAAGCATCCCACACTGTAATGTTATGCTTACTGTTTATCTTCTATTGGAATCAATAGAATTTCTTTCTGGGGATATTTTTGTTACTCTTTGATAGTAAAATCAACACAGACCAAAGCTGCTGGTGCTCCAATACTTTATATATAAAGTTGTGTTTCCAGAAGTGTTGACTAATTTACAGGACCAGAATGCATGTGTAAAAAAAAAAAAACCAAACCAAAACAAACCAACAACACCAAACCAAAACCAAACAACCCTCCCCCCAAAACAAAACCAACCAACCAAAAAACACAACAAAAAAAAACCCAAACCCCCAAAAAACCCCAAACCCAAACCAAATATGTGTGTTTTGTTAGCAGTTCCAAACTATTTTTTTCTATTTTGTTATTACTTGCATTTTTCAGTGCTCAGGAATTCCAGCCATGAATCCAGTTGTGCTACACATTGTACACATACAGGACAAAGAGGCCATATGTGCTTCACAGTTTGCAATTGAAGTAATATGACTTGTCTGATTGCATTTCTTCTCCAATTAAATTAGTATCTGTTGTATTTTAGTGCTGTTTCCTTTTGTTGTTGTTGTGAATATTTTGTGTGTGTGTGTGACAGCTGATATCAAAAGTATAGACACTGAAATGAAAATATAGCTGTTTTAGAACAAAAGGTATCTGCAAAGTTCCCTTTCAACCTGTTTTACTTACAGAAACAAAAAAAGATGTGGTTTGGGCACTATGGGAGTCAGATACTCCACTGACATACTCCACATGCGTCAAAACGACACACCATTGTGCTGAGAAGCTCATGATGCAGATTCAAAACACAGTGGGAAGAAAGTCAAACTCTATTTGAACAACGAAGGTGGTCCAGAAACTTAAACCAAAGTAGTTGTATCTGCATTGTTATCATTCTATAGTAAGATGAAGAAATAAACTGAAGCAATTTTATTCTCTACAGTCCACTGATTAAAGTGATTTTCCTTGGACTAAAATAGATCTGCATTACATATAGATTTAATAGCTTCAGCTCATGCCAACCTCATCTCTCAAACTGATGCTCATTTTTACGTGGGTTTATTACATAATTCAAAGACCTATATCACTTTTGAAGGAGAGAGGAGAAAAAGGCAAGCTGCATATAACTGTGAGAGCACATAAAAAGGCAAATAGATTGGCCTGTGACTGAGAATTAGGTGTTAACCATGCTCTGCCTAAGGCATTGTTTATCATGAGAGCTTCAGCAGCTGGGATGTGCTTATCCTGTACTTGCTCAAAAATGTTTAAATATTAATGGAGGACATAAATGTCTTGCTTTATAGGCATCTTTTTTCAGTCTTTTATTGATGTAAAACAGAGCTTCCATTTTCACTGGTTTTCTTTAAGGAATATTAGGTATTCTCTACATAATTAAACAAAACATAATATTTAAGGAAAATTTCACAAGGTCTCCTGACATATTCTGATTAAACTAAGAACATAAAATTATGTCATCATGATATAGTGAAAGCTATATAAACATACCAGCCATATGCATAAAGGTGTGTGCACATAAACAGAAGTATTTAAAAAGGAAATGTGAACATAACTAGACTTTTCTAACAACATACAGTACTGCTGCATTAAAGCTACTCAAATCTTTTTTGCTGAAACATATGAAGTTAGAATTGAAGGTCTTTAATTTTGCATCATTGAATTTGATGGTAGTTTTACCATCAACTTAAACGAGTTGTTTGGAAAGAATTATGGTCCTCCAATGTGAAACATTTCTTTTGCAGTTGCCAGGTTGAAGTTTTTGTTTTGGTGAGGTTTTTTAATCTATTTGTTTGTTTTAACCTAACTTTTGGATACACACAAAATATAAAGACCACAAACTAGAATACAGAAGTCAATCTGAACTTCAACAATGTTAAGTTCTGATGATATGTTATTTAAAAGGCAATCATAGATGTTACATTTAATTCATAAGAGAGATTAACATCTAACATGTTGCTCAATTACAAAATTCAACTAATGAATTCAACTAATTGCACTACCTCTAAATGCATGCAGTCCATCTGCATTAGTTTTTAGGGGCTTCAATATAATGATTCATATATATTTAAAACCCCACAAAATATAAAATATACACATGTATATGATTATGATAATCCATGACTGCAGAAGAAATTAAATATTTATCCAGGTTCCTCAAATTAGGCTGACCACTGTTTCCCAGGATTAAGCTACTTTGACCGAATATATGTCAAATTAAAAAGCTGAAACAATGACCTAATGACTACAAAGACTAACTGCTTTCATAATGTTTTGAACCCTACATCCAACTGCAAAGACCTCAGCAAGACCCACTGAGAAACACCATTCTGAGCTCGGCTATGACTTAGGCACCACAAGGTACAGCAGACATGACAGTTCTAATAGAAGCTGTCACATATTCAAATCTAGGATTGGTTGATATTACTTACTTCAAATCCAAGCCAAGGTGATGATCATTCTCAATTTCAAACTATTTTCACAAGATGCATCATGATCAACACCTTGGAAAATCAATTGTATGAGTATTATCACTGCAATTCTTTGATAAAGTCTACTCTCATGACTAAGGTAGGTCAAAATCAGTCTTTTGCCTGAAGTCAGATGCTCTAAACTCTATGCGTTGGTAATTGAACTGGCTCAGAAATCATCTTTCCTTTTCAGATTGTATGCACCAATTCAGATACCAGAACATCTGAATGATTTTTTGGGAACAAAATTTTATTGATATAGTTAAAATCTGACTGCATTGACGTTATTTACTTGGTTGACAAAATGAGAAACATGCTGAACAGATTCTATAACAAAGGGGCCTAAAGGGGGGAAAAAATCCACAACAAAACAACACATGAAATCTCAAATTGGTCTTGATTTTGTGCTATGTCTATCACTGCTCAAATAGTTACGTTCAAAAAGCTATGAAGTGAGCCACCTTTTCTATAGCAACAACACTAAGAATAATGTTGAATTTCCATGATCTAATTTAATTCTATTGATGCAATCTTACAGTAGCAACAATTTTTAAAATGTTCCAATGTTAGCATTTCCCTCCCTCTGAAAGAATTTAGTTGTATTATTTTTAAACACAGACGGAAGTCTATAATACAACTATAATATATACTGTAAGTATAAAATTGTCAGTATCAATAGTATATCCAAAGGGTCAGGCTCTAATAATATCAAAATGGAAAACAGAATACAAAAGGAATACTGCCATGATATACAGTATCTTACTGTTACAGGAAATGCTATAAAAAATACCTGTTTGTTATATGCATCATAAGCAGTTGCTTTCTGTTACAGAGTATGCATAATCATAACTTAGAGGCATGCAGCACCAAGAGCTTAAAGTACATAAACTTAGAGATCAGTATTTTTTCCCCTTGGAAGTTTTGGAAAAGAAATTATCTTTATGTATCAGGGGTCAAGTGGGTGGATTCCAGGGCCCTAATTTCAATAAGTGTCTCAAAAAGTCCCAGCTGAAGTCTGTAGGGCACCTAGGTCTTCTGAAATGAAGATTTAAAAAGATGCAATCTGCTACTGCATGAGAAGAAAGAAAATCCAGTAAGTACTTCAAATGGTAATAGATCTAAATACATAGCTATGGCTGATTATGTGTTCTTACTTGTAACAGTTCCCTATCTTGAACAAAGAACTACAAGTACATCTTTTCTAGAGAAGACAATCCAGTATATGTTAACTTAGAGTAACATAATAACTTAGAGTAACATAATAACTTAAGTGATAGAAACAAAGTCTCTGGGGATCAATTAATTTATTTACTAGAGATGCAATATTATTGGAAAAATTCTGCAGATTATAAATGACAAAGAAAGTGAAATCAAATCTAGCTGTGGGACTACTTCCCCCTCTACAATTCTGTTTTGGGCTTCAGTAGCAGGAGCTGATAGGAATGACTAAAGTGTATTGAAAAAGCACTGAGTAACTTCCTCTAAGGAGGATTCTACTTCATCTCAAGAGATGAAAACTTTTGTGTTTTTTTACATTAAAAGTGTACAAGAAATAGACATCCTATACAGAGATACTTCTTATTAAAGCCAGCTGCATTTGTTAAGCCGGCACACATACTTCTTATCGATTTTTCAATATTGAAGAAAACATCCAAAGTTAGTTCTTTGGCTAGCAGCCCACCCAGTTAAATTGCTCACCTGTACAACTTCAGAACCAACTTTCATGAAACACTTCAATCTCTGATGACATTGAAGGCCCTTAGCTTACAACTGGGCATGGAAATCAAACTTCTTTATAACCAGGATGCAATTTAGAAAAAAAAAAAAAAAAAAAAAAAAAAAAAGGAAGAAATCATAAATAGGAAGCTAAGGAGGAAGTCAGCAGAAAGATGTGCTCATTCTGTAAGCAAATAAGGTGGAATAAAGCTGAATAGATGAAAACCTTAGACTAGAATATCACGTAATCATCACCTCACTTCCTAGGGATTTTCTGTTGTAAACATTCATAAAATTAGGCTGGGAGGTGACACTACAGAGAGCTTTTGGGTTTTGATGTTATCACATTTTATGGGTGTGAAATTTGATAATTTCACAGGTATGCAAAATACTAACTTTGGCTGCTTTATAATTTTATTTAAGATAGGTAAAATATATACTAGTGCAATTATTTCATTCTTCTGAATGTATTTATTATTTACTTACATTTAGTGAGAAAGCTATTGTGAAGTCTCTTCTTGTTCATAACAGTATGATATTGAACACAGAAGAGAAATATCATTCATATAAACATACTGCATATTTCTCTTTATCCTTATTACAGAGAAACTCTTGAAGAATTTCCAAAAGAGGATGAGTGAAGTTAAGAGGATTCTTTAGCTTTGGTAGTTATCAGCTCTATTCTTTAATTGAAACTGAAGTGAACAGCTGTTAGCTTCCCTTCTACTAAGCACTAGCATGGTGGATTTGAAACAATAAACAGTTAATATTATTTGATTTCTTACAGTCAGCACCTCCAAAAAACATCTGGCTGTGATACTCAGAGACACAACTGGCAAGCCATTTATTCGATCATGTTGGCTGTTTAGAAGTTCCAACCCTTATGAAAGTTGCACAAGTATTTATTCCTCCTTTCAGAGGAAATAAAGATGTTTCATTTGCATGAAACAGAGCATGTATGTTTGTGCTTGCCTAAAAGAGAAGAAGAGAGAGGGAGAAGTGAGGGTATAGAGTTTGATTACCTGTTGGCAACACAAGCAGTTTTGCCATTATGTGCCAGATTGGATTGATTCCACTCTATTTAGTATGGTACTAGACACAAACTGAATTGAGAGAGATTCAAGACATGACTGAGCAGCAACGAACCACAAAGGAAATCCTGCCTATGTTAAGTGGTGTCAACTTCATGGTGGTAGGCAGTGTCTAAATACGGATTTGAATTAATCTCTTCTATAATATCCACATAGAAACTGCCATAGGCTTTCTGGGTGGAAGATTTGCAGTGCCTCCCAGGCTCCCCAGACAAGCACTGTATACAGGTCTGATACTGTCTAGCAGGGATGCTGTCTGACAGCTCAGGGCTCCTGACTGGGATGCTGCTACACAGCAGATACTGAATCCAAGCAGAACGTAAGGACATGTTACTCCTCCACCTTCTTCAAAGAGAAGATGAAGCGTTTAATGAAAACAGCCTGCTTCAGGGTTCAACAAAATCCTACATTTCTTCTCCAGGAGCCTTAGCAGTGATGCAACTAATAAGGAACTGGAGCTAAGGGGGCTTTCTCACTCTCCAAAGTTTCATCTGGGTGCGTTACCTGTTTAGTCAACCAAAGAAAGAGAAGGAAAGCAACCTGTGGGACAGGGATGGCTCCTGGCTAGTTATGGGTATTCATTCCCATCTCAGCTTTTAAGAAGAAAAGCAATATTTCTGGGATGCTTTCCTCTGTAAAAGTAGGAAAGACTTTTATCATACCATTCATATTTATTTATTTATATTTGCACCTAAAGGGTGCAAAGCTTTGGGGAGAGGGAAGGTGGTGATAAATCAGGAGGATTTCCCCCTCCTCTCCCCCTTCTCTGGTTCTTCCAGCCTCCTCCCTCATTTACATATCTGGCTGGTGGGTGATTTTTATTCTCAGCACGAAAACTGCCATCTATTTCAATGCATGAATGCAGCCCTGCATCTATTCAACACAGTGAAATAGCCCAGAGATTTATTGTACTAAATAAGAAAACAAGGAGAAGAAACAGGTTCCCCAGCCTTGGAAGCAACCCTCTATGATCCAAAGTCATCCTGATCCTTTAAAGAGATGGGGAAAAGAAGAAGAAAAAAAAGAAACAAACAAACAAATTAATTAAAAAAAACCACAACCCCCCCCCCAAAAAAAAAAACAACCCAAACCCACCCCAAAATATATATAAATAAATTAAAAACAAAACAAAACAAACCAAGACCAAGAGAAATAGCCACAACACCATCATTGCTCCTCCTCCCAAGGGAATAATAATAATAAAAAAATCCTAACTAGCATCCCATGACATTTTCATTATCAAGAATTTAAAAACATCCGACTTAATGAACCACTACCGTTCAGCCCAATACCATATACATTAATGAAGAAGGCACTCACACAGTGCACCTTGCAAGAACACAGGCACTAAGTCAAAAAGAAATCTACACAGACAGCTCTCTGCCAGTGAGACATAAATAATATTAATAAAATGAATACTCACTCTTTCAAGGACCAAGGAAAGCGCTTGCTGACAGCTGCTTCATGCACAGATTGAAAGGGTGAGGTAAAAATTATTAGCCAGTCCCTGTGAACAGGCAGGATTTTCCAGATTTTCTTTTCATGCTTTTTGAGGCAGCTGATGCTGGAGGAGATGCTGGTTCCTCAGCTTCTCGGGTTTCTGTGCCTGCATGCTAAAGTGCAGTTATTAATTTCTCTTTGCAAAAGCCAGCAGCAGCGCGTCTCCAGGAAAGCAGGGATATTCCAAATAAATCCACTAATTCCGCGTCTGAGCGCTCCAACGTGCCTGCCTGCCAAATGTAACTGTGAAGTGATGTGGAAAAGTGAGCTGGGAGCCTCCCCTGACAGCTCTTATTGGGCTGATCTCGGAGGCAGGTCTAGCGCTTGGAAATTCGTGTAAGCAGTTTTGGGTGGTGTTTTTCCACCACCACTACCACCCCCCCCTCCTTCGCACCCCCCTACCCCGCCTTTCACCCGGTAAGAACACAACTTTTCCACAAACCGTGGAGCCACTCGTCCCACGGAGCCACGGCGAGCGCCCGAGACGCTAACTCCGAGCCGGGGCATTTCCCTCAGGCCGAGAAGGGCAGGAAGGGCGCGGGGGCGGGCGCCACCGAGGGGGCTGTGGGGACTGTGCTCCTAGGAGCAGGGCCACCGGGGAGGCGCCTGCCGGGGCGGCGGAGAGGCACGGTGGGGCTGGGACGTGGCTGGAGCGCCGGGAGATGGCCGGTGGGAGGAAGGGCGAGCGGCGGTAAAGCGCCGCGGCGGCAGCGGGTGCGGGAGGGAAGGAGACCCCGTCCTCCGGGCGATGCCCACCACGAATGGGAGGCGGGGGCCGCCGGGAGACGGGCAGGGGCTGCGATACAAGCACATCGCGTCGGAATCAGTGGATGCGCCGGGGGGAAGAGGCAGGACACCGGAGGGGGCTGTGGAGGGGTAAGGAGCGGGCGGGAGGGGCAGGAGACTGTTGTTCATCTGCGTGACAGCTGCTGCAGAAACAGCAGTCGAACGCTCTAGGGACGGCATCCTTTAAAAACCCTTTTCCAAGCAAACCCCAAAGACCTGCAGACATTAAATTTTCTCTTGTATCGTTTTAAAGCCAAGGGTGGCAATCAAATTATAAGCAGAAGCCTGAACCCGGCTAAACGCAGAACAGAGCCAAGACCTCCACCCAGCTAGAGATGGCTGAAGGGCAACCACGCTACAGTAAGTTGTTGACCATCACCTAGTTTCCACATTCTCTTTCTGACTGACAGTGCTGATATCCTGCACAGCCCCAGCTTGTGAAGTGCTGGAAAGAGACTAAGGGACCCTAACCACTGAGTATCCTCAACTGCCTTTGACTTGAAAAAGCTGAAGGTTGCTCATCCTTCTGAGGGCTCAGCACAGGTCCCAGGCAGGAGTGACAGCCAAGTGCCCCTGAAAAGGGCTGTGGAATGCCCCAGCCAGCACCACACACGAGGTCCAAGTCACCCCTTTGCTCACCTTCTTTATCAGTTAAGTTCGAGTTTTTTGTTTTTTTTTTTTTTTTTTTTTATCCTGCATGTATTTTCTATTAGTAGAATAAATGTATTATATTTAATAATTAGATACATCATAGCTCTAAATGTTACCACAACCTACGTTTTTTCCCAAGTTTAATGTTTACTTATAGAGAAGGGATCATCAGTGTGATAGGAGTACAAGGTATAGACATGATCCAGATACAGATGATGACTCTTAAAATGGAGGACTGAACACTCAACTAGTACTGCTGTGGAAGCTTAAGTGCACATTGTTGCACCCTCATTCTCCAACTTTCCTTAACCAGTATTAGGTTGTGCTTAAGATAAGCATTCAGTGTGGTTCTTCTGTATTATTAAAGCTGGTTCATTGCTCAACTTAATTTCTAAATGTCTGAACATCTTAAACTCGTGCATATAAACTGTACCCTAGTATTCCTCTATATAGTAAGAATACCATCTAATTCAGTTTCATGACTGTTAATTTTGTACTATGTGTGAATGCACATATATAAGACTGCATTGGGAGCTCTTAGGCACTTTAAACGGAAATTATTGAAGATAAAAGGTCCATTTCTTCTTGCACAAATAGTCACTCTGGAAAGTCTCAAACTCATCAGAATATAGGAAAATTTACTCAGAATTTGATGTTTTTCAATGGCAATGAAGAAACATCTAACCATTTCTTTGCTTCCCTCAGCCCAATTGTTAACTTTCTAAGCTATGAGCCTGGGATTATTCTTTGGACAAGGATAGATATAAAATATACAATACTTACTTGAAGTAAGAGAGACAGGCAGAGAGCCTTAAGGAAAATACAAAATACTTTGCATTACGATAGATAACATCAGAAATGCAGCTTCTCTTTACTTGGGGTTCCACTTGGGTATCTTTGATACTTGGGGTATCACAGAATCACAGGATGTTAAGGGTTGGAAGTGACCTGGAAATTTCATCTAGTCCAACCCCCCTGCCAGAGCAGGACCACCTAGAGTATTTTTCTCCCTCATCCTCCTACAAACTGAACACCAGAGTGAGAATTTAGATGCTGTCACAAAGAAACATGAGGAAGTGTAGCCTGTCTTTACACCTGGTAATTAATGACAGCTATAT
>JANIJG010008779.1:0-27451 GCA_024611175.1 Megaceryle torquata
TGCTCTCCCTCCTCTTTCTTTCCCCTTTTTTTTTTTCTTTAGCTTTATTTTTTTTCTTCTTTTCTTTTTTTTTTTTTTTTTTTTTTTTTTTTTTTTTTTTTTTTTTTTTTTTTTTTTTTTTTTTTTTTTTTCCCCCCCACTTCTTGGCTTTTTGATTTGTAAGCAAAGAGGAGTACTGTGCAGCTCTCGGACTTGGAGATTTCAGAACTAGTTTGGGTGGAGCTGCTGACTGCCTCTGAGTCCTGTATAGAGTGTATAACAAAATTACTCATTCTCTCAGGTTTTTTTTATAGACCTTCTGTGTGCCATCGTCTTCTGCTCAGTTGCCCCCTGTTGAGTGCCATTATTTTAACCTTAAAAGGCAATCCCCTACAGATCCATCTTTTACCTTCTGTCTTTGAACATCACTCTCTGGAATCTCAGCTTTCTCTCTTACCTCTGAATAGTCTGGAGGAGTCTTAGTGCTTTTCCTTCCTGCCTTCAGACTGGTCTAGCTGGCTCACTCCCAGTCATTGTACTCCAACTAATTGATCCGGCGAGGGTCGACAGATTGAAGCCCTGCTTGTTCTACCCCTCACAGCAGTTAGCAGAAATTATTAAAAAATAGCAGGGCTGCTGCTGGCTAGTTCATGAGCAGGCCAGGCTAGAGCCTGATAGATCCTCAAAAATCGGATTCTGCAATTTTCATTAAGGAGAATTCTCCTTCTTAGGATCTTTCCAGTTCACCTGGAGCCCTCAGTCTCTCTCCTCCTCAGTCACCCAGTGGCAAGTGGGAAATAGTGGGACCCCTCATCTGTTGTCTACGCAGAGATAGGGACAGCAGGGTGGCAAGTCTAGAATCCCATAATGCCAACAAAGTTGCTCTGTTGTTCAAGTGACTACATGAGTAAACTTGATATTCTCTTGATATCTTGTGGGTTTTGTTGTTTAATGTTGTTTTAGACTTAAAGCCTTTTCTTTATTTATCTTTATTGTACCATACTCATCTATTCTGTTTCAAATGATGTTTTATAAAGACTGAAGGCCTACATTTCCAGAAGTAGAATTGAAGTGAGAACAGAAAGGTTTTGTTATACTGTGCGTGCCTCATCCTTGACATTGAAAGTCTTATCTTTCTCTGATAGGGAGGAGGAGTTCATTGGCTTCATTCTGTTCCTATAAAATCTCTTGATCTCTCTGTAGTGAGTATTGGCAGAGATGACAGCACAGATTGTGAGAGATAGAGGGTTGCTGTTTTCTTTCATAAAATAAATAGCTTTCATCTAGAAACTGGACAGAACTCAAGAGTTCCTATTAAAAAGGTTGCCATCTGGTGCTGCCTTTGATTTAACACTCAACTGAGACAAGCACTAGGAGGCAAACACCTTAACTTCAACCTGCAATGACATACAACAGTGAAAACTACTTTGAATTGTCAAGAGTGTCATTAGCTGCCTCATCCCAATTAAAAACATGGAGGAAAAACACTTGTAAGATGAGTTCTGATCTTCTCTGGGAAGCAATACTGTCAGGTGTTTGTCCAGATACCACATGAACTTTTCTCCATTGTTCACTCATGCAAGACAGCAGTCATTGGTTTCAGGTTGCCAAGTACAGCTTTCACTTGGATGTGGCAACAAACAGCTGATGGGTGATTAAAGGAGCTTCTTAAATGTCCTGTTGTATGTTATTTTCCATTCTTTGGATTCAGTGCAACAACATCACTTGAAACTTCTGTCCCCAGAAGATACCTAGAGCTCAAACAGCAGGTGGTAAAGGGCTTAGCAGCTTGCTGGTCTGTGAAATGGGGTACAGAATTGGTCTCAGATTTGGATGGTTTTACAGTGCAGACATTGTTTTAGAAAAAGAGTTTGGAGAAGGGGAGAAGAACATTATTATGTGAGAAATTTGGAGGACTTAAAACTCATATTCCCACCCCAAATAAGGACAAAAGGTCAAGATTGAAATATTTTTGGAAAACAAAGATCACTTATTATATTAAGTAGACATCTTTCAGACTTCTTGAAAGTCTTCATTTAGTTTGTCTCTTTATCTTGTACATTTTATATATATATGTGTACATGTGTATCATATATTTTGCTAGGCATTACATTACCTTTTGAAATGAGAAGTAATTTTAAAGTTCAAACCAAAATGTTTCAGTTTGTCAAAGCCTTCTGTATTGACATTTTCATTGTTGAAACTAAAACAAAAAAACCCCAACTTACTTAAAACCGGTTGGCATATTTGTCTTTTATGTAATCTGCATCATCGTATCTCTGAGAATATGTAAATTATAGTAGACAAACAATTTGATACATTTAATTCAAGAAATGAAACTTGATTTGTGTTTGTCTTCCAGGTGAGCCTTTGTACTCCCAGTGAAAATACACCCACGGAGAGTTTAGCAAGGCTGGTTAGCATGGTATTCCAGTGGTTTCATTCTACAGCTTACATGGTGGATGATGAAGTTGGTAGCCTGGTTGAAAAGCTCAAACCCCAGTTTGTTACTAAGTGGTTGAAGACTGTTTGTGATGTCCGGTTTGATGTCATGGTTATGTGTCTCCTTCCTAAACCAATGGAGTTTGCCAGGGTAAGAATAATTTATCTGAAGGTTCCACTGCCAACTATACCACATGTGCTTGTTGTAAGACTCATTTTGTGACTCTTTTATATAAAATGCCCAGAGGACCTGTTGGTTTTATTTCCTAAAATTAAGTGGCTAGTCTAGGAAGGGCCATAAGGATTTGATATTACATATTACGTCTTTGGGAATGAAATGTGCATCCATGAATTTTTTCTGATCTGTTGTATGAGATTTGCTGTAGGTGTGCAGACCACCACATGTATGTGTCTTTCTCTGAACCATTACTCCGAAGATACACCTGGCTGTGGGAGGATTGGAGGGTGGTGGAGGGCAGTTGAGGGGTGGATGGGTGCATTGAATATTAGAACTGAAGAAAAGCCATCAGGGCTTTGAGACTGAAGAGGAAAGGAAGGACTGACCATCATGCTGTAATCTGTTATGAATCTTTTTGTCTTGGATCCAGCCCCTTTTTTCAGTTTTATTACCTTCACTGCAATACTTAAGTCTAGACTGACCCCTTGCAAGGGTTCGCTAGAACATGAAGACAAACAGCCGTGAAATTAGCTGTGATGAATGGAGAAAAAATAGTTCATTGGCTGAGATTACCAGTAGTTGCTGCCAAAACAGCAGTCCTCTCTAGAGCCATTAGTCAGGAACAGCTAATGTGAGCCAAGGTCAGTTAGAATAATTAATCTCTGTAGACCAGTTACTCATTTACTTATATTTTTTTTGGCTTCTATCACTTAAAACCTTCCCTCAGAGGAAAAAAAAAAACAAAACAAAACAGCCACAACAGGACACCTGGCACAGACCAAAATTTTCAAAATAAGGACACGATACTTTACAAGTTGCCCAGAGCAAATAATTGAAGGTGCATATTTGACCAAACAAATCTGTCCCTTGTTGAGAATTGTAAATGAGAGATTACTCTGCATCATAGTCTGGAAGTGAGCAAACTTCATCTAACTCTTGGATAGTGCTTTTGTATAGTGTGGATCAAAGGAGAGAGATAAAAAACAGTGCAGTCCCCATGACTGAATTCTAAACCCAGGCTGGAAGGCACTGATCATCACCCTCCACAATCTCCTGGCTGCAACACACTGGGAAAATTTATGGAGCTGAGTAAATTACATTAGAAGTTCATCAGTATGATTCCTGGAAATGCCCACAGGTTGGTGGATACTGGGACAAATCGTGTAGTGCTGTGACCCAATTAAAAGAAGGGCTGAATCGAATCCTTTGCTTGATTCCATACAATGTGATAAACCAGCCAGTGTGGGAATGTATCATGCCAGAGTGGTTGGAAGCTATAAGAACAGAAGTGCCTGATAATCAACTGAAAGAGTTCCGGGAAGTGTTGAGGTACGTAGAACCATTTTATTGTTGACATATGTTAATTGTTGACAGTTTTAGCACAGTAAGATGGTGACAACAAATAAAAATGCCTGTGTGCAATAGACAGGAGTGAATGAATGCTTCTGAATTTTTTATAGCTTATATTTATACTAAAGCACTTAAGCTTTGGGAAGTTTCTTTTTATTGCTCCTGGTATCCTCTAATTTAATCAAGCACCAACAACATGGGTGATGCTTTGCTGTGGGCAAGGTACATATTCAGTGATTTCCTGCAACATGGTGGAAGAAACATCTTTCTCCTCCTGGTCAGCTGTTGATAAGAAGTGGTGGGGATTAGGAGAGCTGGCACTGGGAGTGTGAAGATTTGTATTGATTTAGCCAATATCTTCCCCCATTGAGCAAAGAAAACACCAGAATAAGAACGGTGGCTGTCTTGAGTCATGATTTCATCTCTGGTGTATGATTTGACAATAGAATCTCACATTACATTTATAACTGATGAAGAGGCTCTGAAACTGACTGTAAGCTTCTATATGTAGGTATTGATCTAAACTTTTAAATGTAAACATGTAATGGAGCAGTGGTAAGATGAGAAATTTGCCAATTTTTACATTGGATTTTGAAAAAGATATTGCTATCAAATGAAATTGGGCATGATAGGAGATAATGATGCAAATTCTTTGGTGCATCACTAAATTCCGTACAGTCAGGAAACATGGTATCAGCAACCTATCTCAACTCCCATGGAGGGTGAGGATGCAAGTAAGATTACAGAAGCATCGTCAGTGTTGGTAGTGAGTATCATTTCTGCCAGTTTTCTGTTACATCTCACACAGTGTATGCCATGGTAACTCAGTGATGCTATGTTTTTGTTCTACTTTTCAGCAAAATGTTTGACACTGAACTTTGCCCTCTCCCTTTCTCTATGGAGGAGATGTTTGGCTTCATTAGCTGTCGATTCACAGGGTATCCATCCTCTGTGCAAGAGCAAGCATTGCTTTGGCTACATGTAAGTGTCCTCTCCTGACAAGTTGTGCTGAAGCATCTTATGATTTTGGGGAAAAAATAAAAAAGGATGGTTGTTAGACAGATCTTGGGAAGCTTTATGTTACTAGCACATCATGGGCAGTATAGCAAAGGCCTGGAAATTCTTTTTACATTTGAATGTCAGTTATGTCTTCAGGGATGTTCAGCTGTCCAGCCTTTCACCAGCAGTAGTTTTTAGTCTCCACAGAATTTGGTCTGTAGATCCCCAAATTAATTCCAGACTCCAGAGCAGCTGTAGTTGTTCCTGCCTATGAACAACTAGGTTAGACTAGCTCTGTGTCCATCAAGCCATCAATGCTACTCTAGTCCTTTTGTGCTATATTTGTCCACAAAGCTTGCATTCACCCAGTGTTCATATTCAAAAGCTACAGGGGGCAATCATGCCAGTTGAGGGCAGTGAATTCAAAAGGGTATAAAATTTTCCACAGCACCTCAGAATAATACCTGTACTCATTGCTTCTTTCCTGCTGAGGGTTATTTTGGTTATGCTTCCGCAAAGACCAGTTTTCCTGATGACTGTAGCAATTTTCAGGTATGCAGAGTTTTCAAGTAAAGTATGATTTTATTTTATTTTTTTAAGATTTTTCTTGACCTAATAACAGTTAATGACACGTACAAATGAGCTAATATTTGTCTGAGTGTTGGTGACAAAACAGATGATGAATTTTCCCTCAATGATTTGCAGATAACCATCCTGTCACTCTGTTGACACTGGTATGCTACCATTCTGACTCGATTCTTAGAATAAATACAATAATTCAGCTTAAAATAATAATAAATACAGTAAATAGTTATTCATCCAAATATTGGTAATACTTCTGGTTTACAAAAATCTTTTTTTGGAACAACTTCACACTCCTGTGTGCTTGTGCATAAAAGTGATGTCAAGGCACACCAAGTAGATGCCAACAAATAATTTGTAATATTTTTATTTTTTTTCCCAGTTCTCTTTTGCCTTGATTCTGATAGAAATCTAAGCTTGCAGCTCACCTCATTGGATCTCAGAATTAAATGCATGGAACTTGCTGAACTGAGGATTATATGATAAAGGTGCTTATAAAGTAGCTGGCATTTTTGATCAATCTTGAAACTTATGCTTTTTTCTTCATTGTCTTTCTTCAGGTGTTATCTGAACTGGACATTGTTGTTCCTCTTCAGTTACTAATCAGCATGTTTTCTGATGGAGTTAATTCTGTAAAAGAGTTAGCAAATCAAAGAAAATCGAGAGTCAGTGAACTATCAGGAAATCTTGCAGCTCGGAGGGTAACTGTTATTTATCCTGCCTATTTTTTTTTCTTAGAACAGTTCTAATAGAATGCTTATAAAAAATTAAAAAGTCATCTTTTGATACAGCAGCATTTGATTTGAAACACTCTGTATTTTTGAACATGGAAGAAAATTGAAAATTGTCATGACTTCTTCAATTAATACCACTCTATCACATGGTCAGTGTAAAGTTTGGAGTGTTCTTGGTATCTTTTCCAATCATTTTCATTCTCTGCACCTTCTATTGATAACTGTCAACATCAAACAAGTTGGACACTGCAAAAATGTGCTGTTAACTTCAGAAAGTGCAGTTAGCTCGATGTGACTTAGCTGAAAAAGTAAAATCACTCAACAGAATTAGTTCTATTCTAACTCAAACCAGGACATAAACTAAGCAGAAAGAGTGGACAAACTTACTGTCTTGTCTTTCAGACCATAGCTGGCCTAAAAATAGACATCCTGTGTCATCTAGCTGTGTATCTATGTACCTGCAGTCCTTCGAGATTCTGGAGTTGGTTTAGTTGGCTTACTGTGGTGTGGACGTAAATGAATGCAGACATGCACATTGCATTACTTTTGTGTCTTATTTCATTTCCAGTTACCTGTATCCTTGGTTAATCTTAGTTGCACTGTTCTCTTGAAACAGCCTCCTTTACTAGCCTTCTATTACTGAAGTTCATGTCCCTGGATCATGTACATCATTGTAACCTGCTGGCCACTTTGCTGCCTGCATCAATTCTCCCTTCAGTTTATGATGTTAAAATTCCTCATTAGGAATAAGATAATGGAGTCAGCCACTTAGCTTAAAAGAATGTAGGCAGAGTATGATTCCCATACTTCTGTTACATTTTATTATTTAATAACATTAAGGGATGTGCGTAGGCTTTGCAAAAAAAGCTGCAGAAGGGAATAGTAAAGCTGTCAAAGTTCTTGCCATTTTCTGCAGTTTCATCTAGAATAAGATTGGTTAAATGCATAGCAGTCATTTGGGCATGTTGATTCTTTATGTCTTCAGGTAAGCGTTGCTTCTGACCCTGGACGCAGAGTTCAGCACAACATGCTAAGTCCTTTCCCAAGCCCCTTCCAGAGCCCATTTCGGAGTCCAATACGTAGTCCTTTTCACAGCCCTTTCAAGAACTTTGGGCAGCCCAGTGGAAAGACAATTGATTTTGACTGTGAAGATGATGAAATGAATCTTAATTGCTTCATTTTGATGTTTGATCTCATCTTGAAGCAGGTACTCACGGAAGAAAAACACACTGAGGGGACACTGAAGTTCTGTAGTAATTTTTGACTCTCCTTTAATCCTCTGCTGAATCCCTTTCTGCTAAGGGACATGAAGTATAAGACATTTAAATTGCTCCACAGCTGTCATCTGCCTTCACCTACATAGGTGTTCATGCTCAATGAAGAGAGGTTAGATACCTCCACATTTATGTTAGCTCGTACGAGTGAAAGGAACTTCTCCTTGGAGATCTGTTTATTTCTACAGACTAGATGCAGAGGCTTGTTTTAGGCTTAGATTAGATGTATAATATTTGGATTGCTAAATTTGTACATTATAAATCCAAGGCCAAGTGTTTTGGATAGCTATCTCCAGGTAAAAATAATGGGTCCTGTGCTTGAAATTGTTTACTGTAACTGAGCTTGGGCCTCAACACCAGTGGCAGTTTAGAACTGAGAGTTCCAATTTATCTCAGACTCTTCCCAGTACACTAGCAGAAATGTATGAAGAAGCAGAATAGTTAGTCCTCTGGCTTTTAAATAAAGAATAAATCTTTGTTCTTCTCACTCTCTTACAGATGGAACTCCAGGATGATGGTGTCACTTTGGGCTTAGAGAACAGCATTTCAAAAGATATAATATCCATCATAAACAATGTTTTCCAGGCACCCTGGGGTGGTTCTCACACCTGTCAGAAAGATGAAAAAGCAGTTGAATGTGGTCTGTGTCAGTCTAGCATTCTCTGTTACCAACTGGGTTTTGAGCTGCTGGAACAGCTTGCTCCAAAAGAAGAAATCAGGCTTGTTGTAAGTAGAGCAGGAAAGGGCCTCTATTATTGGTGTGCTGAACATTTTCTTAATTGTTCTCTTTACATTGTGCACAAGAGAGCAAAGCTGTGCTGACCTTTGTCATGGAGGATTTGGGAGGTTAAAGCAAAATGCCATTGAACTGTAAAATTTCTGGAGTTTGAAAAGAACCCAGGGAAGATGACAGTATTCATCCAATATGAACTCTTCATCAACACTGAAGTGCTGCTTCACTTTGGAAGGACACTCCTATGATACTGTGCCTTAAATTTCATCATCTTTTAAAAGCTAAGAGAGAATATTTTGAAATGATTAATGATTTTAAGTGAATCAGTTGTTAATTGAGCAAGACTTATTTGGTGCTTCAATGTTGAAAATGCTGGGCCCTGTTGAAAATCAGAATATACTTCAAGTTGTGTATCCAACTTTATCAAACACAGATACGTACTCCCAATGACTCCCTAGTCATCATTAAAGCCCTCTGTAGCTTTACAGAAGAATTGAAGTATTACCTGTCATGCTATGAATTTATTTTAAGCTGTCTATTATATGTAACTGTTCCTTCTGGTAGTTAAGACGACAGCATTGTTCCCCTTATTCTGAGTGCTTATTTGCTGTGGCATGGTAGTAGCAGGATGTTTATTAGTAATTTTTTTTAATGGTGGGCACAATGATGCCTTTTGATATGTAAAAGTTTCAGAATTCCATTTGGATGTGTATGCTAATAGTAGGTATTGTGCATGTGGTGTTCAGTAACTTATGCTAGAAAAATCATCTTAGGCTTTTTCAGTTCAGATTCTCACCTCAGCTGAAAAGTAGCAAGTGGTGCAATCTTTTGAGTGCTGGGGCTTGGTACCATTTCTAGGATCCACCATGTGATTTATAACGGTCACAATGGCAACCTGCAATCCTGACCTCCTGGCCACAGGCAGAAGTAACACTAGCCTGGTCCTTCTCGCAGTGTTAAAGTGACTGAGGTAGCTCCTGACCCTAGGCCTGTAACTCAACAGTAGTGTAGGAAACATGCCCTGCTCCCGTTGAATGAAACTACAGCCCTGTGATTGGATCTGCCTCAGCTCCAGTATGGATATGCAGCTTCCGTTAAGTGTTATCACTTAAAACCATGCTTTGAAACATGGTCTTCTTATCGGTATGTGTTTGCTGATGCAGAATTTTAGATATGTAAATGATTTGAATGTACAAGTGGAACTAGACAGTGTCTGCCTCATTTGAGCTCAGCTTATCACACCAAATGTAACGTAAACAGCAGGATATGGCTTTATGTATTCAGATAACATCAACAAATGAATTTAACTTATTATATTCTTAAAGGAGCCCACAGATAACCTCGAGGATAGCCTTCTGTATACTAGACCTGAGTTTATTATAGGAACTGAAGGAGAGGAGGAAGACAAATTGGCACCAAAACATGGACAAAACCCAGGAAATCACACAGAGACCACAGAAAGTGCTGGTAGGTGCAGAGTGAGAAGTTTGAGTATTTCAGTAAGGCTTTAGAGGAAATGCTTCTACTTGTACAGAATACAAGGTTCTGAAGCAGTCTCTCAAGTCCAGCAATGCACAGTCACTTCTTTCTCATGCATTTAATTCTTTCAACATATTAATTAAATAGGAAGGCTGTATTTAAGTTAGTAACAACTGTGACTGTCTCTCAAAAAAAATCTTAGAAGAAATCTTGGGTTTTTTGAACGTAAAGTAGTAAGAACATGACATGCTGAATTCCATCCTGTTGTAACTTTACTGACTGCAGTGTTACTGTGGCTAGAATTAATTTACCTCTCATCACTTTGACATTCTTTAGTTTCATTTTGAATCCACAAATGAGAGAATTTTAATAACATTTTATGTAAATTAAATTTTTTAACAGCGATAAAGAATGACACAGAAAGAAAATTTTCTTATCAGCAACTTCCTGTTACCTTGAAGCTCATATACACTATATTGCAGGTAACATTGATAACTTGTTTGTTTAGTTTGAATTTTTGGTTAAGTGGTGTCATTGTGTTGAGAGTAGTATATCTGTTTACACAGGAAATGTCAAGGTTTGAAGAACCAGACATTCTTTTTAACATGCTGAACTGTCTGAAGATCCTGTGCCTTCATGGGGAATGCCTGTATATAGCAAAAAAGGACCATCCACAATTCCTTGCCTATATTCAAGATCACATGCTGATTGCAAGGTAGGTTTTTATTGCACATTTTGTCTTCACGTTTTATTGGTTCTCCATCTATGCATTCATTGTAGGCATCAAAGAATTTGCAGGTTTAGTAAGGAAAATTAACAAAGGGTGATAGGGAAGTGGGGAAAGTTTAAGTAACTGTAATGTAGGTTCCCTGCATTGTCCATCATGGCTACTCTGTCATGCACCACTTGTTTTGTAGTGAGTCAGAGCTTCTCATATTGAATAATAGCATGTCAGAGTGAATTGGATTGAAGTCTGTGCATTTTAAGATTTTATTTGGATAAAAGGACTTTGCAAAAAACTCACTGAATAAACATCAGCATCTGATGGTTGAAAGAGTGTGTTCATGAGTGCTTACCACTGCTCTGTATCAGTTTCATGGAGCATCTCTGGAGATTGTAGGGTTTTAGCAGACTAGAAAATCTGTCCTAAATCTAAATACCAGCAAACTGTGAACACTCAACATCTTTGTTATTCATGGATGCACCTGATCCATGGTGCCAAGACAGTTCGTGTGGCTTATGTGCTGAAGCTGGTCATGCTGAAACTGCTGATTTATAGCACAGATTATGTTCCATGACAACTATGCCTTGAATTTTGCAAACTCTTGTTAATTCTGAAGTAAGAATATTTGAACCTGAGTTTTCAAGAAAAACTGCTGTAATTGAAGATTTGCAAGTAGCTCTGCTCTCCTACCTGCAACTCTGTAGTATTCACATAAATGCCCAGGATATTGGATAGAGGTTTGCATGAAAAGTGCATTCCCACCAACAATACAGTGTTGATATTTAGAAGAAACTAAGTCAAGTTTTTTTATAACTAGGCTTACTTTTTTTGGTCTTTACAGCTTATGGGGAGTTGTGAAGTCTGAGTTCTCTCAGCTTTCTTCCCTGGCAGTCCCACTTCTTCTTCATGCACTTTCACTGCCCCATGGAGCTGACATTTTCTGGACAGTCATAAACAGCAATTTCAACAGCAAAGATTGGAAGATGAGATTTGAAGCAGGTAAGTCTGATAAATATACACTATTCACTCTTTGTTGCTTCACTGAAGAGGTGGAGCTTTCCCTGCTGTAAGGGAGGAGAACTATAATAGATTTTTATTTATTTATTTTGCTGCTTTGTGGAGTTTTGGAGATAGTCTGGTGCAAAACTATGGCATGAGAATGAAGGAAAATAAAGCAGAACATGAGATATTTTGGATAATCAGAATCAGAATTACAACACTTGGCAGCTATGTTCTGTTGTTACTTTCTCAAATGTGCAGGAGAGGTATATTAATCAGGAGATAAAGAATACATTGCCTAAATTAATATGCATATTTTCTTTGTCTGGGGGCATGGCTTCTACAGTGGAGAAGGTGGCTGTGTTGTGCAGATTTTTGGATATTCACTCTGTGACAAAAAACCACCTACTGAAGTACTCTTTGGCTCATGCATTCTGCTGTTTCCTGACTGCTGTGGAAGATGTCAACCCAGCAGTAGCTACAAGAGCTGGGCTATTACTTGACACCATAAAGAGGCCAGCTTTACAGGTAGGTTCATTATATGGGAAAGAATACATTCAAACAGGAATCTGTCTTTTCGCCCAAACTTGAAAGCTGTTCAGACATACAGCATCACAGTTGCTGCTAACACCTCTTTAGGTATTAAGCAAGCCTAATAGGTCTCAGTAATCGGCATGCACAAAATAGCCAAGGGAAATTATACTGCCTTAGTGCCAGCTTAAAATCATGGAATCATGTAGGTTGGCAAAGATCATTGAGTCCACCTACAAAAGTCTTGATAACTGCAGAGGATTACTAATGCATTTGAATTGCTATCATAAAGATGTAAATGTTTTAAGTATTAAAGTTTATTGAGATGTTTCAATTTGTAAAAAAATACATTTGTAATTGTTATGACACCCTGCTGAGCTGTCAGTATGAAAAAATGTGTTAAAGCAAAACCAAACATGGTCTTGATCTTCAAGATTTACTTAAGTGTGGAATTTTAAGCATGTGAGAGATGCTGCCATTCTGAATTCTCATTATTAAAACTAAGCAGATAGGAAAGTGAATCAGAGCCTACATCTACAAGCAAGATAAAAGAAAAACAAAAATAACTAAATCTCATAGTATACAATTCAATTCTAGTTCTCTGGAGAATAGAATGAATATGTATTTTTTTTACAAAGTTCAGTGTTACTGCCTCTGAAAAGCTGTTAATGCTTACTAATTTTATTCCATATAATGCCTTTTCAAAATAGTTTTCAGAGAAATTTAATTCACTGAGTTTACTGAGACGCAGTTACCAGTATACTGCACTTTCACATTCAACGTGTGGATTTTCTTCTCAAACGTAGTCCTGACAATGCATTCAAATTTTTAGTGCAGATAAAATACAGAAGCATTTTGAGGCAAAGTGCTTCTGATACACATCACCACATAATCTTTCTTCCTTTATTTGGGCTTGATGATTCATTCTTTCTATAATTAAGGGCTTGGTTCAGTTGCTTAAATATAATCTTTTTCTCAGGCAGAGGTGTGTGAAGAGAATACTTTGATTGTGTAACAAATGTGCAGTAGGACAGAACTTTGTATTCCTAAAAACCTTAGCAAATTCTATATTCTAAATATGATGTTCATTTATCTCCTTCCTTCCCTTACTTTTCCATTGATACCCGTAGCATTAGTTCTGATTTAAAGGACTTGGTAGGAAAAAGGAGCTAAACCTTTTAACAAGAGAAGTTGTGAGCTTCACTTTAAAAAAATGCTTCCAGTTTTCACATCTCAGTTCTCTGGTGTGTTTTGTTTTGTTTTTTTTTCCTTTTACAGGGTCTCTGCCTCTGCCTCGATTTCCAGTTTGACACAGTTGTCAAAGACAGGCCCACAATTCTTAGTAAGCTTTTGCTACTTCATTTTCTAAAAGCGGATATTCCAGCTTTGAGCTGGGAGTTCTTTGTGAATCGCTTTGAGACCCTATCTCTGGAAGCACAGCTTCATCTGGACTGCAACAAAGAATTCCCTTTCCCAACAAGTAAGCAGAGTCCAAATCAATCTGATTACCTTTTTATCAGCTTCTGGAATTTCAGCTGCCTACAGGGGTCTGAGAGAGATGTAGTTCTCACCTGTATAAATTCTCTGAAATTGAGTCATCTTCCAGGCCAAAAGAGAATAATTTGAAGTGAGCATTTTTTAATTGTGCAAATACAGATTAGGCTATATTCTGTTGGACCTTTAGGTGTCATGTTTTATTCTCACTAGGATGTGACTGCCAGCCATTGTTGAAATGCAATCTGGTTCTATGATCAGCTGCAACTTGCATTAACCCACTTGTTCTTTTGTAGATGTTCTTATGCTATCACCATTGCTATTCTCAAAGGCCTAGGTCATGCATGACTCCTTTATGTAGTGGTCTGTACAAAGAGATCCCTAGGAGCTGTATGACTCTCAACAAACATTATGTGTGGGGCACAGCACGAGAGGTACAGGGACTCCTAGAGCTGGTGCACAGTTAACTATTCCTGCAGTGACAAATGCTTGTAAATGTTAGTCCTTTTCATATGTTTGGGTTTGTGTTTTTTTTTTTTTTTTTTATTATGAGATAGGATGTCTCCTTCCATTCACTAAGGGGCACTAAAAAGTAATTTTTGTGTGATTGTTTAACATGATGAGTAATTGAAAACTTCCTTACCCAAGTGGTGGCCCATGAGGCAGATCTATTTCCACGTGATTTGCTTGGAGAAGGTGGGGACAGTGTGTATTCCCTCAGCAGCCTAATGCCTCCTCCTACATTTGCATGGAGCCCAGTGCCTAAAAAGGCAAAAAGCCCAGGTCCTGCTCCTGCATCCATACGGGAGATGGGTGGAACTGCAAACACTTTCTCCTTCATACGTGAGTAGCTTGACCCAAAGCTGAGAACTGCTGCTGTGGCCTGAGGAGGGAATCTCGACGCTACTTTCTAGCACCTCTGGCTGCAAATATACGGTCACATCTTTAAATGTGAATATTTGGGAGTGATTTACAATTCTAATATGCAAAAGATATTTTTCATGTTTCTTTTTAACCTTTCTCTTTGCCTTTTCGAAGACATTAGTGGTGTGAAGAATGGGCTCACCAGCTTTAGTCGCTCAGATAATTATACCCAAAGGGTTTGAATGCACCATAAACATGACTACAGAAAAATATTGGTGACCCCATTAAGACCTGCAGTGATACTGCTGGTAACACCACTGTAAACGCATAATCACACTCACAGATTTTTTGGAGGTGCTGGTCAAATCCAGAATGATAGGTGTAGGCAGGACAGGAGCTCAGTAGGCAAAGCTAGAGGTCATATTTGGGTATGAGTGCACAAAATGTGATGTGTACTCCTAAGATTTCTGCCATTTTAAATAGAGGCCATCTCATATTCCCTTAGCCTGAAATTCAGGTTTTGATTTCAAGAACCTGTTTTTGTCCAATCTCTAAAGAAAGAAGTAACAGCCTAATTTTTTTAAACACAGTTATGCCATTTGGGGTTTTACGGATTTTGGAATGAGAGCATGCAAATGAGTACCTTGCAGGTGGACCCCTTGAGCCCATATAAAGCTTTTTTGACCTGAGTGGGATCTGGGGCCCAGTTGCATGTGGCACTTGGCAGCATTAGGGCCTCACCATGCTGTGGAATGAATCCTAACTTGGTCAATTGCATTTGCAAAGCTATCACTGCTGTCCGGACAAATGTCGCCAACCTCAGTGATGCAGCAATGTGGAAGATCAAGAGGGCTCGTTTCGCACGTAATCGTCAGAAGAGTGTGCGCTCCCTGAGGGACAGTGTGAAGGGACCAATGGAGTCAAAGAGAGCGCTCTCCCTTCCAGAAACCTTAACCACCAAAATTCGTTGAGTATCTGTTTATATTTTTGTGACGCACCTGTATCTTCTCCCTTAGGATCGTATCCTACTGCTGGGTACACATTGCATTTGTCAATATTTATCCAATTGAGATAGCAAATTTAGTTTTCTGACTGATCTGGGCATTATTCAGATAATGACAGGTTAGTGAGTTTGACAAAGAACATAGACAAACATTATGTCTGTGCTGCATTTGTTTCAAAGGCCAGAACTAATGCTCCAAGACCAGTTTGTGGCTAGATCTTTATTTTTAATAATTTTTGCCTAATACACAGCAGTTATGTCTACATTGTTTACAGAAAAATTCCTCTATTACTGATTTATTAGTTGTAATTATTAATCATTGTATGCAGCATATGTTAGACATCATAAAAACAACTGCTAATGTCTCAAATGAGCCTTCGGATATCTCCAGAATTCCTTTTTTAAGAAGACAATCTCCACACAGCACATTGTTCCTGCCAGCTTTGTTAGGAGGACCGAGGTGCTGGAGAACCATAGGCCTGTATGGAGCACTGTACAGATATCTTCCCAAGGAGAAATAAAGTTTACCCATTCCTATTTAGAGAATTTTACAAACACAGATTAGTCTTTATATTCAAATTAGACCTCTCACATTGCTCCTACCCATATAATGGGAATGAATAGGATGTTCAAACCTGGGTGCTGGTGAACTGTTAAAAGGTAATTTCTCCAAAACAAGCAACAGCATATTTTGGGACACTTAAGTAATCCTTCTTGACCAGTTTCTGATCCTGCATAGGGGCTCCTGTCTGGTGAATCTTGTACCAGCAAAACTGAACGATGGAGAAAACTAGAGTTATAGAACATGGTGCACAAAGTCTGTAGGGCACAGAAGTGATGTGTCAAACAGTTAAACTCACTGCCTGACAACACTGCATGAGTAAGTGAACATAAATATGCTAGCAGTGAACATATCCTGAAATATGACAGTATTACCTTTTTAAACAGAGTTGCTTTTGTTGTTTTTATTATATTTTTTTTTTAAGCTGTGAGCTTGACCAGACACGAGCAGTCTGCTCCAGCACTTGGAGGAACGCCAGAGCAAACACCAGGTGCGTTTGACCAGGGGGGTGTATTTTGATGGAACACGAAGGCACTAGCACTGGCTTTCTTGCTGACTCATGAGATAAACTTGGGCAAGATGGAAATTGTCTAAAAGGCACAGTAAATCAGTCTCAGGAGGGTTCCAAAAGGTGTAAATCGAAGTTTTGCTCTTGATCTGTACTGAAAACTGCCCCCAGTTGTAAATAGTACCTCAGTGCTGGGAGGAGGTTATTCAGAGACAGTCTGCTATGCTGGCAGTGCCTCACCCTCCTATGTTTCACTGCTCACAGGAACAAGCAAATCTTTAGTAGGCTGGCCCCATGAGTCACCTATGTTCAGCCTGATCTTTGACCTTCAGATTTTAGAGATGGCACACAGAATGCTTTTTGTCAGTACTGTAAATTACACTTGTCCCCTCCAAGTCCCTTACTTTATATTTACTGACATTTTGTAAAGATTTCACCCTTCTGTCAGGCGTTTGTAGAATACCTAGCTCAGCAGGGTCCAAGTAATCTTTAAATAATTCTGACTACTGACAGTTCTTGCTCTGAGTGAAGGTGTGAAGCTCTGTTCAGTGTCCTGCTGTATTGTTTTCAGTGAGGGTAAAGTATGAGAAATGAGATTTTAATGCTTCAGAAAGTGTAGCAATATTTCTGGACAGTAAAATATCAGGAAGAGTCCTTGGAAGTGGCTGTTTACTAGTGTTAGTATGATGAAATATTGGAAAAATTGAGCATTTGATCACTGAGCTTCTAAATTATATTATCAAGTAAGTGAAAGTAAAATAGGTTATTTTTTTCAGGTTTATTACTCCTTGAGTTCTGTTTGAAGAACCAGGATTTTAGACCCCTCTGTTTCCCCCCCACTTTGACTCATTTCATTATATCTCCTTTGTTTTATTGAAAATTTCACAACATATAATAGAGATGAAAATAAGTAGGGCTGAAGAAAAGAGTCTAGTATCATCTTTATGAATATGGTGTCTTTTTGATACAATTTCTTGGACAGTTTTAACCCAGTTATAATATGTAGAATGATTATTTGTCAGTTGATGTCCACAGAGCTGAAGTTATTTTCTATATACATTTTTACCATGCTTTTGAAAATGGTACTTGTTATAGTTCTGATTTTAATTAATGCAGAATTTATTGTTTTCTTTTTGCATCTAAAGATTTTGGTCCAGCAAAAGTTTGAATAGAGAATTTTCATTTGAAAAAAAGTTACTGTACATAAAAAAATCTCAGTAAAAACTTTTTGAAATAAAAAACATTATATAATATGAAGGTCATGGTTTATTTTGACCAAAATGAAACCAGTAAAGGGCTGTTATTCTTATTAGAAGTGATTCTGAAAGTTTCTCCCCTCTAGTTTGAATTTTCACCTGTCATAGAAATAGCAAACTTCTCCCACGCTCAGCAGAACAGCCAACTGAACAAAGCCCTTTGCTTACCCACCAATAAAATGTTACATTTTCCTGGTGAAAAACCAAAGACACAGTTGCACCAGCAAGGGAATCTCTTGTTAGAATAGCATATTATATTGAGAATATAGGTAAATTAGAATATTAATTTTTTTTTTTGCATTTGTTATATAGCTGTGATTTTACATAAAGCCTAAGGCATGTAAGAAACTTTATGAGACTAAGTGGATATTAGTTGCTGGCTAGTAACCCTAACAGAGAAATGCAGGACCAATTTTAAGATTATTCTTTGAGCTAATCTTGCTTGTAGGGTCTCTCCTGTAAACTTCAACTCAAACTCTTCTTGCAAAAGTAAGGACTATGTCCAATAGTTGAAAGGATTTGTCTTTGAAACTAAATCAAGTAGTTTGTTTTAAAATTTTTCTTCATACCATCTTGCTTTATCTTAATTATTTGCTGTTAGACAGATTTTTTTAACCAAGGATCAGAAAATACATCAGAATACATTTTAGTAACAATTAATTTTAATTGTTAACAGTTACAGTTTTTAATGAACAAACTAAAATGAATTGTGTAATAAAACCTTAAGTTTCAAGTATAGCCTCATTTGCCTTCCTTCTTTGTTTAATCGTTATTTGGTAAAATTTTCTCCATGTCCTACCTTTGCTGTTTTGCACATCCTCCACGGGCAAAGACTAAAGTCCACTAATGTTTGCTGACAAAAGACTGAAAACTATGCCAGATGAGAATTTGGTGGCAGTGGGATTTGATTCTTCTTTAGTGTACAGATGTGAAGGAATAATAACACTGAATTTGGCAGAAACACACTGGGATGGGCTGAAAAGCAGCTCCGTTAAACATTGTAAAGCTGAGAATTGCAGTTTGGTGTACACAGGTGTTATTGTGCCCTTGATCCTAAGGCAACAGAGAAACAGTGCCCTCAGAAATGTTTCTGTCTCCTGTGATTTCATTGTGTGACTTTGGGCAGAAATGGAGCAATGAACTCTGGAAAAAAAATCAGATGTAATCAATCTGTTTACAGTCTTATCCAGTGTCTGATACCAATGTCTCTCTTGTACCAATAGGACAGCCCTCTCCAGAGAATGACAATACAATAAAAGACTTGCTGCCAGAAGATGCTGGAATTGATCACCAGACTGTCCACCAGCTCATTACTGTGCTAATGAAGTTCATGGCAAAGGATGAGAGCAGCGCTGAGTCGGACATCAGCAGTGCTAAAGCTTTCAACACAGTCAAGCGCCATCTGTACGTGCTGCTTGGTTATGATCAGCAGGAAGGATGCTTCATGATTGCACCACAAAAAATGCGTGTTTCCACCTGCTTCAATGCCTTTATTGCTGGAATAGCACAAGTAGGTGAAGGCACTTAATGCTTTTTGCAGCTCTTTCTTAATGCCTGTTGTTGAAATGGTGGTAGCACGGCCTTTGTACCAAAATAACAGCTGACTCTGGTAATCCTACTTAAAACTCCTTAATACCTCTTCAGTTGGTGAAAGAGTTTGGGAACAAGGATGGCTGCGTGTTCTTTATTCTCAGAAGACTGTAGCCTATTCAAGTGCTTTCTGTAGGTCTTTGCTTTACACTTAAAAAGTAAATAGTTAAATAGAATATTTAAAATAATTAAATAGAATTATAACTTCCTACTAGTACTCTAAACATGCTTCATCACTGGCATCAAGATATGGATTTGTACTTAGAGGCATGCAAATGCTACCACTGTATGAAAAATGAGACACTGCTCCAAACCTCACGTGTCATTTCCCCTTTCCCATTCAGGAAGACCTGGGACCCATGTGCTTTCGCTTGTTTCCTTGTGTGAATGGTCTGTAAACTCTTCAGCATTGCTCACTTTGCAGGAGACTCATTTTCCTTCTTCCTTAAGAGTGCACAAGGAATTTTTATTTTCCCTTTCCTAGGGAGTGGTGCCACCATGATGAACTTCTGCCTATATTGCTGTGATAAACAACTGGGCACACCTTTGCCATGTGCCTTCCTCTCCATCCTGTTAGGAGGACTGTAATTTCCTACCTCACAAGACTCTTTTAAGGCTCAAATAATTCTTATTGATGGAGCAGATGGTGATGCTAGGCTGAAAAACATTTCACTCTTGCAGAATATTCTTCTTATTTGCAATGTAACACCATCATCACTGCCACCCCTTTTCCTCATCCCAGTCCCTTGTAAAGGATTACCTTAGGGGAAACAGAGGGGCTGTGACTTCAGATTTCCCCCTGCCTTAGCTCTTAAAATGCCAGCTGTAACCTTCAAACATTGCTCAGAACTATCCTGGTGTCTCCTATATCTGCAATACTTACCAGGACTTTTTGGTTTGTACATTGGAATCAGTGATTTTTTTTTTTTTTTTTTTTTTTTTTTTTTTTTGAGTCAGTTGTAATGTAGATACTTGAATAAACTTTCACAGTCATGGAGAAGTCGATGTATCCCTATTTCAGCAGGCAAAATAGAAGGGGATAATGCAAACTGGGCAACAGCAGATGCATCCTAATCTGTTGTCTTGGAGCATCACTGCAATCTGTTAATCATCTTTCATTTGTACCAGTCTAAGCTGAAGCATATAAAAGGTGATTCAGGCCTCTTGCTGTTGCATTTGGATTCTGGAAGTGGCAGTTTAGATCCCAGGGCAGTAACTTCCACATTTTACATTTCTACATGGTTTCCAAGTTTGGATTCTCATAAATGACATGATCTTCAAAAGTACTACTTAATGCAACTCTAACTATCAGCCCCTGCCTTTCCTCTTCTGTCTTTAAAATGTCTTACAATAACAGAATTCACCATTTCTGTTTGAAAAGCTTTGCTGTTGAATCCTGGCTCCCCTGACATTAAATGGAGTTTTATAACTTCATTAGGCTTGGGTTCTTCTCCATGTAACACACATAAAAACTTTAACTTGTATTTTTTGAGGGATTTTTTTTCTTTCTTAGCTGAAGGGCTACCTCGTGTTGGGAATCACCTTTGCAGCAAGAGAGATGCTATTTGCAATCTGAAGTTGCATTTACAGAGTGAAAACTCAATATGGAGCTCTTACAAGATCTATTTCAGTTACACTTCCTTCCCTAGTCATAAATACTTGCTTTTCACAATCAGCCACAGAGGTTGGGACTGGGCTGACATGCTGGTTCATTGATTTTTGATTCCAAGCTTGCTTGGAATGGACAGTTCAAGAAAAAAACAACCACAACAAAACCAAACCAAACCCAAATGGCTGTTAGTGTTTTACATCATAAAATCTCGTTTTCGAATTCTTGAAAGCATAGTATGGGTAGGGTTGGACTCTGCGATCTAGGAAGTCCCTTCCAACCATGAATATTCTGTGATTCTTTTTTTCTCCCTAGCAGCAGAAGTGCCCAAATTGTGGTGTTTGCAGTCACTGCGGTATTGCCCCGCGTGGTGGCAATGTTGTACAAGCCTGTCCTAGTAGGGAAGACAGCAGTGCTGGGCTCTGGTCAGCTTCCCCAGCTGGGGTCTACACAGCAATTGCAACATCACTTATTCCAAATCTTCCTGCGACAACGTAAAATATGGGTCTGCTCAGCTTAAGACTTGTCTGCATGACAGTATGCACTGTGTTAAGGCAGGGCTCTGTCTTCCTTGTACGGATGAGGTTTTTGTCCCTAACCATGCTATATGACTGTATCACATCCTGAGGGGGCAAGGCATTGCAGGGTAGGACCATATTTGGTGGTTACATATCATCTGTTTGACAGGCTAACCCTACATGGATAGACATGGGTTTCATGTATTTAGCTCTGTGCATGCAGCACAAAAATGTGAGACAACTGTATATCAAACTGGAGAATTTTACAGGGAAAAACTTGTCCACAAGGGAACTTGAAATGAGTTCTGTTTTTGTAAATTAGACTCATTCCCTTATTCCAATAAAAAACAAAACTGAAAAATACAAATATAGACCTGAAGGAAATGGATGATGTGGATAAAACTGATGTTTATGTCTGTTTAGATGTACAGGGCTCCTGATAAAGTGCACTAACTACACTGAAACTGCAGGGACATCTTAGATCTTGGGGGGTGTGCTGGCATTTTCTTGGCCTTCTGCTGTACCTTCCTGGGTGTCAACCAGTATTGGTCAGCCCTGGAGACAAAGGCTTTGTGAATCTCTGTTACGATCTAGTTTAGCTGCTGCTTCAGGACATGTGGCTTTAAATAAAAATAGCTAATGTTGCAAGACTGATGGGAAGATAATAAATAATAGCAATGCAGTTTCAATTGACAACACAGTTGTGTCAGGGTAGTGGGAATATATGGCCACACAGCACTTAACCATCAGTATTCAAACCTCTAGGATAGGCATCAAATAGTGTGATGCTCTTCAAAGGTCACGATGGAGGCAAGGCTTATGACTAGTAGCAATAACAGCAACACCACTGCTTAAAATTGAGCATTGTATTTAAAGCAAAATACTTTTCATTAGCTTTATTCTTGGATCCTTTGGGTTTTGCATGCTTAGACTTTTTTGCCTAACACTGCAGGCACATTTACCTTTGCTATAGTGAGGAGTGGGATTCTTGTCTCGCTTGATTCCAGAACATGGGTCTTAAGAAACTCAACAGCTGCTGTTGCAAGCCTGATGAGAAAATAATGACAAGTTGCAATGCAGTGTTAATACAAAACTTCCAAATAACCAAAATATGCATCTCTCCCTCCCCAAACCCACAACTGCATACTAGCTGTTAGACATGGGATATACCTAATACGGTTTTGTCTGTTGAAGCACGATCAACTTGTGCTATACTACAAGGCTATCTAAACATATTATATTTTATGAATATATGTTACAATATATATATTGTATGTTAAAATTCAGACTGTTCAGGATGAAAGGCATATCTTCTTTTGTTTCATTTTACCTATCTAGCTAAAATGAGAATGTGGCAAGCTGACAGAAGGTTTCTAATTGTTCATGAGACTTCCTTCAAAACGCCTGTTTCTTTTCATTTAACCAATATCTCAACTGTAGTAGTTATTTTGCTTTTCAACATTAGTGGATTTGATTTTGGTGAGCTAACTCCTGTGCTAAAATTCTTTTCAGGTAATGGACTATAACATCAACCTGGGAAAACACCTTCTTCCCTTGGTGGTTCAGGTGTTGAAATATTGCTCTTGTCCCCAGCTAAGGCATTATTTTCAGCAGCCTCCTCGCTGCTCCCTTTGGTCCCTCAAGCCTCATATTCGGCAGATGTGGTTAAAGGCTTTGCTTGTCATTCTCTATAAGGTGAGTGGTTTTACAAAGATGCTATCCACATTAAAATTTACACCTTGATTTGGAATTTATTACAGGGAACACCTAACTGTACTGTAAGTGAAAGGAACTGTAAAGAGCGCTTTTCTTTGATTTGCTTACTCACTGTGTTTAATTTCAAAGTCTGAAGTAGTTAGACTTCCATATGTGCTACTAACCTCTTAGTTCTGTTATCTGTATTGTCTTTCACATGGTTACCTGAGAAAGAAAAATATGGATTTGAAAATAAGAAAATACTATATAAATTTCCAATGAAAAGTATTTCAAGTAACTTAGAATATTTTTATTTTTTTTTTTTAAGAATAACTTTAAATGGGGAGGGCTAACTTGACAGCTCGTATTCTTAAGTTGAACACTTTCTAGGAAGTGTTGTTCAGTTGTAACATGTTTATGTGGTACAGTGGAGCTGTGAATACCTTTGATATACTTAACAAATTTCTAGCAGGTCTATAGGGTGTACAAGGAAGTGGAGACACTAGAAATGAATGATAATGTGCTGATTGAAATATTTGGAGAACAGTTCTGATGTGAGACCTTTTGCATTATTATTAATAGTTGGCTTTGTCATATAAAAGTCAAGAAATCAATATATTAAATGTTACTAGCAGGGATTTCTTTAATTTAAAAAATAATTCTGTGCACAAAGCTGAAAACAGTCCTGCTCCTCATGATGTACTTGTGTGTGATCAAAGGAAGGCAAAGAGTATCCAGCTGACAATATTCTTGCCATTTTTCTGTTTTACTGCCTAAATGTTTATCAAAGGAGAAGAGGTAGTTTATAAGATGAAGTTTTCCTTTTTCACTCCACAGTACCCCTACAGAGACTGTGAAATCAGCAAGATTGTACTTCACCTAATCCACATCACAGTCAATACCCTCAACGCTCAGTATCACAGCTGCAAGCCCCATGCAACTGCTGGTCCTTTGTATAGTGACAACAGTAACATAAGCCGATACAGTGAAAAGGAAAAAGGTATTTATTACACTCTCATTTAGATTATAGTAATTGATTTAAATCATTAGGTCTTGCAGATGTTGTAGAAATAGGTAAATATGGTCTGAATTTTAGAACATAATAATCAAAATTAAGTCCAAGGTGTGACACTAACTGATCAGCTGTAGCCATCTGTAGCTAAAGAAATTCACAGTTTCTCTGTAGGCTAAGCATAGCACAGCAGCCTAACATCTCTGAGGGAGTGTAGTTTAGACTTAGTAGTTCAGTCACCATGCTCAGATAGTCCTTGGCCTTTTCTGTGACAGTATTAACTGATAGTGTCCATACACAAGGTGTGCAACCAGCCTGACACCACATTCTGATTATACTGTATAATAACATGGCATAGTAGCAAATATTTGATGCTGAAAAGTGGAAATAATGAATTCAGTCTATAGTTTGCTTTTCTTTGTAAAAGGAGCTGAAGTTGACTAGCTTAAAAGGAGAGATATATGATGTGGATTTCTAAAGGTGGAAGAGAATGGTTGAACCCTTTGAGTCTCTCTCCAGTTGTACATGCTGTAGCAGAGGTACTGTGATGGTATGAACTGGTGTGCAGTTGGGGCTTGAAATAGCATGGTGTCACTGAGTATAGTTCCTTGCAACTGTGAAGTTTATTATAAGAATTTATGATCCAAGTTTAACAGGTTCTTTTGATGTTAATCTGTAGCTGCCTTTCAGCTATATTGCCTTTTAGCTGCTTATTCCTATTTATATCCTCTTTCTCAAACATTCTTTCTAGTGTGCAGCAAATTATTCTTCTGAAGAGTACAAGAAACAGTCTTTTTATACATGTCAGTACCTTTTCCTCTTTTGCTGCTTGTTGCACGTGAAAAGAGATCTATCAGAACAAGGACACAATTTTATTTACCTGTATAACCTGAATACTCAGCTCTAGCAAATTAAAACAATCTTAAACTGGATGTAAATGTTGTATTGCATATTCTCACTCACTTGGACATTTTGTATTGCTAGAGGAGTGATAAGAGGGTTAAGATAACTGTCGGCTTACAATGAATTTGTCTTTTTTTTTTTTTTTTTCTTCTGAGTTAATGACCTAACTCTCAATGACTTAAGGGTAATAATAATACATTTACAATGTATTCCGTTTGTTGATTGATTGAGAAGTTTCTAAGACAAAGTGAAGTTCCTAAGTACACATCTTGCATTTCACAGTAAGTGCCAAGTTAGGTTTACAAAACTCAGTGTTCCAATCACATGTCCCATATTGATGCCCAGGGTGGCCTTCTGTCTCACTTCATCATTGTTTCCCTATGTTTGAAGTAAGGAGAATAATATTTACTTGCTTTCCAAAGCTGTTGTGAAAGACTTTGGGCTGCTCAGAGGTAAAGGACCATAAATGGGCAATTTTTACTCTGCACATGCTGACTTAATCATAAGGCTGATACTCCTCCATTGCTGAAGTGCTGCAGAAAAAAAGAGGAGATAGAAAAAATTTCTTCTAACTGTAAGAAGTAGCCAGTATAGTTCAACAGGACTTGGAAAGTTGAAGACTTTCCCACCTTTTCTAAAGAGGCTTGTTTAATCTCTGCTCAGGTAGTGTGTGTGCTGCTGTCGTCATCAAAGGTGGTGCTTAGATGATCAACACGTCAGGATTTCATTGTTGTACAGCAAGAATCTCTGTTCTAAAGAAGGATTTTCCCACTATTCAACCTTTTTCCTAATCCTTCTGCTTAACTTTGTTGTGGAGATCGTGACGAGTGTACGGGCTGTTGTAGAGATGATAATAAATCTTGTGAGGAAAAAAAGACATTTGTTTCCAAGGAGAAGAAGTTAGACACTTAGGACATGATGTTAAAAGTGATTTCCTAACTCCTGAAAATCAGTCCCTCTAGAAATTCTTACTATCAGCTTTGAATGCTTTTTCTGGATTCATCATATCAATTATGCCTGATGTTTTTAGGTGGTAGTCCATAGCTTCACATATAGTAGAAACTTCCTAGCAATTTCAAAGCTAAAGATATTAAAGTCCAATTTAAATCTTCAGTTTTGGCCATTATAACACTTTGTCTTATTTGCCTCTTCACTCCTAGACACCAAATGCATTTCCTCTCATTGCTTGCTTACTACAATAAACACAGGAAACTTTTTTTCTTCTCTTGAGTGCTCTGTTTTCTTTATTGTCCCAGTAGTGCTTCTTATTTCCTTGAAGATGAATCGGTAGATATGGATTTTTTTCCCTCTTTTTTAATTTCTTTTTTTTAATAGCCATTTCATACAGGTGAGGAAGTTTATTTTTTGATGGATAAATAGATTTGGATCTTTCTTTGCCATTTTCAAACAGCAGATCTTAAAATAGAGTGTAATGTTTAACTATTACTACTTAGATCAATAATTTAATAATTCATACTCTTAGATTTTATTCTATTACCAGCTTCCCAAGATTATCCATTTTTTTCTTTTCACTCTCCTGTTTTGCTGGTTTATTACTGACCCTGCAGATTTTGTGCTAATTTCAATCTTCAATTTACTGTTTTTCACTGAGCCCTACATAAGTTATTTACTCAAGGCAGCGTTCAGCTCTACTGTATTTCTTCCATCTAAAGAATCTGTATTATTGTCAGTAGAAAAGATCGGTTTACAATGGTAAAAACTTGTTATACTTTTGTTGCATTGTAACCCATTTTTCATTTATCTCTGTCTTTTCTGACCTTCATTCAAGATGTAGCAAGAATGAAAGAGTTATACCTGGGATGTAAATTTTCTTGCAAACCTCAGATGATTTTTCATTTTCCCATTCAAGTTTAATTGAAACTAGCTGAGGTTCTGTTACATAGGCAGCTTTTCATTCAAGGAATTTCACTCTCTTAAGAGTAATAAAGTTTTTTCTTTCTCCAGCAGAGGAAGACAGTGTTTTTGATGAATCTGATATTCATGATACACCAACTGGACCTTGCAATAAAGAATCTCAAACTTTCTTTGCAAGACTGAAAAGAATTGGTGGCAGCAAAATGGTGAAATATCAACCAGTTGAGATGAATGCTCAGAGAAGTATGAATTGTTTTGTTGGTATAAACTCATGCAGAAATACAATTTCCTACTCTTAGTTTCAAGCTACCACCTTTCTTTGTAGAATTTGTTGCACTGCCTGATTTGAATACTAGTACTCTGGCTGGCTGTCTTTTGAGAGCAGGTACTCCCATTTCCCTGAATGAATTCTTTTACAGGAATCTCAAAGTAGTCACTGCACAATAAAAATACCTAAAATCAGCAGTTGTTTTTTTTTAACCTTTTTGCTCTTTTGAGTGTAAAAATGTATAAGAGGATTTGTTTCAATTTTCATCCACTATTGGGCTGAAGATTTTA
>JANIJG010008780.1:0-11483 GCA_024611175.1 Megaceryle torquata
GCCCAGGGCAGGGGTGGAGTCCCCGTGACCCCTGGAGGGGTTTCCAAGCCCCCCATGGAGCTGTGGTGCTGAGGGACCTGGGTCAGTGGTGCCCTGGCAGTGCTGGGGGAACGGGTGAGCTTGAGAATCTTAAAAGTCTCTTCCAACTGAAATTTATCCTACAATTCCTTGGGCAGGCCTGGCTTTTGGATTGAATTGTTAGGAAACAAGGGGGTTTTTGTTTCACCGGTGTTTTGTTTTCTGTTGGTGTTTTGCTGCAGGTTTTTTTGTTGTTTGTTTTGTTGTCGTTGGTGGTTTTTTTTTCTTAAACCATCCCAAAGGATTTTCCTAGCACAAACCACAGAAGTGTTTTGTCTTTGCTTCCCCCAAACCAAGCGATACCTACCCACGCAGGTGGGCACCGACACGTTCCACTGCGCCAGCGCCCCGGGCATGGTGAGGCACTCGATGCTGCGCGAGCCCTGGAGCGCGTAGCCCGCGCTGCACTCGAACCTCACCACCGCTCCCACCGCAAAGTCGCTGCCCAGCCGCCGGCCGTAGCGAGGCTCCGGGACAGAGCTGCACTGGGTGGCACTGGTCCGAGGCACCGCTTGCATCGCGGGCGGGAGAAACCAGCAGGAGATTGCAAAGGAGAAAAGAAAATGAAACAAGGACAAAATGGTTAGAGCAATCGTTTAGGAAATGTTAAGTGCTGTTAAAAATACCACAGGAATCTGATGATATCTAAACCCCAAAGAGAGGCTGAATCCAAACATGACCAGCGAGAAGAAAAAGTACCAGCATTTCACTCAGCCCGCTGTCAATCCCAGTGATACTTGAAATAAAAGCTGCTAGGACACGACAGAACCACGCGTGCTTTCTAAGATGGGACCGTTTGCCGTCAGAAAACTTCTCATCACATCAGAAAGGTCATTTCTAAACAGGGAAACCAAGGCATTCAGCAATGACTTTCCAAAAAGCTGGTTTGCCACATCCTGCCAGAGCCTCACCGGGAAACCCTTGAGGTTTCTCAGCTTGTTTGGGCTCATTCCAATAAAGTTCAGCAATCTTAAACAACCTTCTTCATGAGGAGAAAAGTAAAAGAAAGAAAAGGGGAATTTAAGTTGTGATCGTACATCACCAGCTGTTAAAATCGCCTGCGTTCCTGTTCGATACTGGAAACAACAGTCAAAGAAATGGGGAGTCTGACAGATAAGCGAAGAGAAAAACAAGTCAAAGAAACGTCTGTTGCTGAGGAAGAAATCAATTCGCATTTTCCTCTGAGTTGCTTTACATTTTGTTAGTGTTTAACGCCTCAGTTGCTGGGAGGGGCAAAATACAGAGATGATGAGCACATTTAGCTACACTGTTTGATTTTAATTTGCTTCAGAGAGATGAATGTCAAACCCCTGTCAAAGGCAGCACACTCAAGGTGATCAGCAAGAAGCTGAAGCCTGAAAAGCAGTCAGTGATCTGGGGAGGGGAATGGAGAGGCAGACAAAGGACCACTCAGGATGCTGCACTACTTGGGGCTAAACCAAGATGGCCAAAACACTTCTGGATCCGTACCCTGGCTCAGCCCTCTGGGACCGCCGAGCATGTGCTCAGCCTCTCTCCCCAGTTTGCTTCCAACTCCCTCACCCCGGGGGAACTCGCCATACACGGGAATCACTGGGTGGGGGAGGCACTGGGAGAGAGAACTCCTCATTTGTGTAAAAACGAGAGTAAAGACCATGAGAGCCTGGCCAGGCAGATCAAAACCAGGGCTGGCTCACTCCCTCTCTTTCCACGCAGTAACTGCTGAAGAGTGTGCAGCTCGTAATTAGCGTGCAGGAGGGAGGGGGTAATCCTGCCTGATTTCATCAAAACCTCGACTTTGCCAAAATCTTTCAAGATTACCATCAGAACTACAGTTGTTTTACAATAATTAGGCAGAAATTCAAGTGAACGGATCTCTGGATAATATAAAATCCCAACGATGCTTCACTTCGCCCCCGGAGAAGGCACCGGTTGCCCCTGCTGTCTGTCTCCACTTTCCAGTAACGCGCATGTAAGGGCTCAGCTGAACCACAGATAACGATACAAAGCGCGTGGGTGAGAAAGCTCTTCTGTTTTCCCCACTGCTCTGTGCATCACTTTCTATTTACTACTTTAAAAATCTTGAAGTGGGACTCGCCCAATGCAATACAAGCTGTTACTGAAAGGATCAAGGGGCAAAAGTTTGACAGCAGGAGACCTAAGCTTGTGACACGCAGAGGAAGGATTTTACAGAGCTGCCAGACGAGCGTTCGTCTGCTTACACTGAGAAATGTGCTAAAACGCCAGTGGGGAAAATTGCCTGGGTATAAATCACAAAAACTCGCTGTGTACTCAGGGCATGATTCAATGGGATACTGCTGATACTAATCCTGGGATGTGTGAGGGTTGAGGCCGAGTGGAAATGGAGGGTCTGAATACGAAGTACCCGCAGGAGCCACACGGCCCCGCAGTTCACTGCTACCAAGATCATCTTCACCCCTGTGATATTCCCTGTCCAGACACAATGTGCGGAAGGACCCGCAGACACCAGAAGCAGGTCAGGACAATTCAAGACATAACATATTTCTGGCCATTATCTTGGCACCAAACAGAGGACGTCTCCAGAAAACAACTGTACTCACCTTGGTAGACAAAATGAAAACCTTTGGCTGTAGATTGACCTTTGGAACTAAATTTGATGAGAATCTGGTTGGTGGTAGCTAACGGTAACGACTCCCCTGGATGAGGAGAAAGAGAGAAAACAGGAGAGGCAGAGATTACAGCATCGGCCGCACCGAGCAGGGCGAGAGACGGCAGGCGGTGTTTTCAGCTTGCTTTTCCCAGCAGCAACGGGGCCACCTTCCCTACCTGTGTGAGAACCCGAGAGGGAGCTGAGGAGCCGGGAGTGCTGGTTGGGGCCATCGTGGACTTCGATGACGTCGTTGAGCGCGGTCTGGAAGAAGGCGAACTGCCCAAAGACCACTGCGGAGAGAGGGAGCGTCGGGAGGGGCGGGCGGCAGGACGAGCCGCACCCCAGCCCCGCACAACCAGGGCCCGGAGCCCAACCACTTCAGCTGCTTTTTATTTCGGGAGCTTGGCAAAGATAAAAAGGACCTGACTGACAGCTCTGGAAGATGGGAGCCCTTTATTTATCCACAAAGCAGGCACAACAGAAGCAGCAACCAGCCTCCCCCATGTTCACTTGCCAGTAGGCTTGAACACTGATTCACAGCCCAAAAGGGATTCTTCTATGAATCATCCCGTTTGCCTGCCTACATAGCACAAGGGATATAATTTCACCAACCGATAATCATTATTTATTACTTGTATTGAACCTCTGTCAGGAAGCGGGCTCCCGTTGGGTTAGGCATTGTAAAAAACCTGAACAAAACAACAATCCCTGTCCCGAAGAGCTTGATTTCTAGACTGAACCCCTCTGGGTCAGGGAGGATGGCTGCTCGGGAGGGAGAGAGGACACCCCATTTTATTAACGGTTCTAAGCCTGTCTACAGAGACTGCTAACGAGGGAGCTGCGCAGCGCTCTGGGTCTCACCGCGTGCATCACGCGCCCAGGAGCAGGCACAGCTTATCAAACGGAGAAAACAATAACGACAGGATCAGACCTTTTATTTTTATTTTGTTTTAGCTAGAGCAAAGAGACTTTAGTTATTTGTCTTTATTTTTCAGAATATAATAACAACAGGGTTTATTCTCCCTCCCAAATCTGCACTTAAAGGATTTTTTTTTTTCCCCTCCCTTTTGTCTCCTCTCTTGGGTTTGCATTTCCCAGCTGTAAATGCCCGGTTGCAGTTTCACAAGCTGAGAGGTCTCTTGCTGTGAAATTCATCATCCACCAACCTATGGTATTTGTTTCCTGCACATTCAGGTTTCCAGCACAGCTTTGATGTTGGGAACACTGAAAAAGTGATGCTAGCACACACCCTGACGCCTGCTGCACGTGGAATCGGAGGAGGGCAGGCGATGGGGAATGCATACCAGGCACTACTAATGGTTTTCCTGCTTGTTTTTAATGAAGCTATTGAAAGGTAGCAGGTGGAGAAGAGAAACTGATTTAGCTGTCATCCTACCGCAGGCAGAAGTCAGACTTGCAGATCGAGCCTGTCTACCCCTCTAGTTATTGCACCTCTTAAGACAGCATCAAGATCAGCTATTGTAAAACAGGTTAAGAGGTGTAAGAGAGCAGGGCAGCGTGTCTTCAGTCAGACCCAAAACTCTGATGGCACCTCGACGCACGCAGGGAGAAGGGCAATTCGAGGGAAAGGAGCTTCCAAGCTGGTGTCTGAACACGGCAGCTGCATTTCACACCTTGCTATCTCGGCAGAGGAAATCGCAGCAGCTGAAGAGACCACAGGGACCGAGGGGATCAATACAGCGCACCGAGAGGCGGTATCAAATACCAGAATTCAGACACCTTCACCTGCCAGGGCTGTCAGTGCCACTGCTCTTTAAGAACTTTAAATTCCCTTCAAACAAGAAAATACGTTAACCAACGCCGATATCCAGCTAGCTGCCTCAAAGGTTTCTAGAACACTGATCATCCTTGGATTCAAGCTCTGGCCAAATTTAAGCAGCACTGGAGCCTATAAAAAGAATGAAGTGGATCTGGCTTTTCTGTGGATTGAGTATTAAAATTGAACTTAAATTATTTAAATAAATATAAATAAATTAATTAAAAATAACAATTAGTCGTAAGCACCACAGCTGCACATCCACAAAACTACATTTATGTGCTTCTCTGCACAGATTATTCAGCACCACAGTTAGCATGAGCTTGTGGTAAATCTATTTTTACTGTCAGAGGTCCTCTGAATCCGCCACTAGCAGTAATCACCATCAGGGTGTTTTTCTCATTTTCCAACTCTGCACGACTGGATGTAGTGTGGGAACTGGATGGGAATCTCCAGATGGTGTTTTTTGTTAGGTTTGGGGGTTTTTTTGTCCCTTCATTTTTGATAGATTTGGAAATCCAGAGAATTCCCATCATCCTTACTGACAGCATCCAACAGTCCCACTTACTATGTTTCAATCTCCCTTATCTCCATTTATATGGGCACTTATTCCTCTGCTTTGTTCAAAAAAAAAACCAAACCCAAAACCACCCCAAACAAGAGCACTGCACAGACAGCAGGACAGATAATCAGAAAACACCCAAACCCCGTACCATAGTCCTTGGGCACAACGATGAAGTACAAGCAGACTTGTCCACTGGTGTAGTTCTGGGGATAATTTGGGGAGAGGACGACACCATCCGAGCCCGTGTACTGACCACCACAGGGTGCTGCAGGAGAAAGTCCAGACGACATCACTGAGCTCACCCTTACCCAAGCCAGCCTTGAAATACCAGCTGTTCCCAGCTGCTGGGAGCCCTGGGCGGCGTCAGCTGCCCCCGCACGTCGGGCACCGCAGCTCCCGCTGAGAGCTCTTATTAAAGAGAAGCAAGGCTCATCCTAACCCGAGCTCGTGCCTGGGACCACGCCGCACGCGGCGGTGGAGACTAATGTGTGACTTGCAGTGCTCTCCACCTGACCTTAAAGCTCAGGACCCATCCGAATGAGCTCCTGTCCTTTCTTGGCCGGCTCCCGTGGGAACGGCGTCCTCCCCGCCCGCGCCTTTCCGAGTCAGAGATCTCATTCTGCCAGTCACTGCAGGCTGACAGCTATCTCCCGACTCGATGCTCAGGTGGGGGAGGTCTGACTGCAAACACATCATTTAAACCCTTTTCTCATTAGGCCAGAAAACAAAACAAAACAACCAGAGAACACCCAAGGAAAAAAAAAACCCTTCTGTTTCCTCAGCAACTCTGGCTCTGTGCTGGGAAACACACGCGTAAGGGTTTTGATTAGCGGGGATCACCTTAAGCAAATGTTTTCCTGAAGCCTGCCCTGCACTAGGGACACAGGATTTGTCATGCAGACAATCTCTTGCGTCTGGTTTTCTATCTCTCTCAAAAAATGGTTCAAGAAACCTCGTACAAGTCAGCTCGTCCCGACCTCTGGGGGTTAAATTATCAAACACTGAGAACCCCCCTACCCCAACAGGCAGCTCTGTGCAAAAGCAACATCACGCTTTTCATGAGGAGCAACTGCTGAAGTACTTGGCAACAGCCAGATCCTTCCCTGCTCACCTTTTCCCCTCGTGCCTTACCTGTACAGGTAGGTCGAGGTTTGTTCCACGTGGGTTTTCCATCCCCTCCCATTATGCACGTCAGCGTAGAGACCCCCTCGATGTCGTACCCTCCGTCACAGTAGTAGGTGATCGTGGAGCCCAGCTTCAGGTCTGTCCCCACTCGGGTGCCGTTCTTAATGGATCCCGGGTCGAAGCATGACTCCCGGGGGTTTTCTGCAAGAGAGCATCACCAAGATCTTTACTGGCCAGATACAGCTCCTCTGAAAGTCGGCCCATAGCATGATTTGGGGCTTCTCTCATCTGGGAGTCTCGTGTAAGTCCATCATAAAGACTGACGGCCCTTCGCAGAGTTCAGATGTCAACTATTCTTTCCCCCTGCTGAAGCTGGGGAATCAGATGGGTCAGAATCCAGTGCAAGTATTCTGGAAGAAGGAAGGCACCAGAGTTCACACCCTCATTTACTGGTATCAACAGCCAATCAACGAGGCAAAGCTCTGATCTCCCTACCTACACTCGCCCTCCTCTCCTGCACAGGGGACAGGCCGCCAGGAACTTTGCAAACCTGGGCATACGAACGCAGATTGAATGTGCAACGGATTTCAGATGTGCTACATCTGTTCCCATTAGCTCCCTGGCACCTCTCGTTCCTGGATCTAAGAGCTGTCTGCTCTCGCCGGGGAAATACGTCGTGCCATGTGCTCGCTGGTTGACTCTCCAGATGTGCAGCGTGGCTGCAATTATGGCAAAATGATTACAAGCAGTTAGACAAAATGAAGACATTTTTCTCTCTGTTCACTATGCCCTGCAGAGTTAAAAACTCCATTTACATATGAAAATTCCAGTAAAGACTACAGAGCTGTCAGGACTTGGATATTTCTTTCCTTCTTCTTCTGAGGGCTTTTTTCTTTTCTTTTTTCCTTTTTTTTTTTTTTTCCCCTGCATGAAATATAATTAGAGGCTTTGATTAATCCTGTTCTTTTGTCATTTGGAAATTGCTCATTAAAGATGAGGGCTTTCCTGAGAGCAGTGGGCCTGTGAACAATTATAATGTGTTTAAGCATTAAATCACAGGCTTTCAGTATTTGGGGAAGGGGTGGAGGGAGAAACAGAAAACAGTAAAGCCCCCAGATCTTGCTTTTGTTTCTTTGTTTGCAGTGAAAAATGACAGGATTAGCTCTGTGGTTTCCTCTACACAACAGCTGTACACTAGCTCGTGCTCCAGGTAAACAGGGCAGAAAGGAACGCGAGACATTTCCTCCGGGAACAGCTGCCCTGAACCACAGAGTGAGGCCACCCGCTGCTTCTAGAACACCAGTTCCCTATTCTGGGAGCCACAGACTGATCAACCCTCAATGCTCCTCACAGACCATCACCCCCTCAGATCATCAAACTCTGAACCGTGAATCCTGGGCTCTCCTCTGTTAGTGGCATCTTGCTGCACAAACTTCGGACGCTTTCTCCTTTGGGCACCCCTGTTGCCCAGCCACGTAACAAGATGTTCCAGTTTATCTGATCCTGGGAAAAGACACAAGTGCCTAGAAGCACAATTACTGCAGCGTTGAGAAGACAGCTCTGACACTCGGGACACGATGGAGACACTGGGGTTCTAAGACAAAAAGAATGCAACAAATACTTTTATCCCATTATCTCCTGTGTGTGGTCTGGTCCTGCTGAGACACCAGCCAGACACAACGGAGAAATTCTCTGAGAAGCTCTTCTCAGACTCTAGGACAAGGGGCAACGGGTGCAAGCTGGGACACAGGAGGTTCCACATAAACAGGAGAACAACTTCTTCATGGTGAGGGTAACAGAGCACTGGAGTGGGCTGCCCAGAGAGGCTGTAGGATCTCCTCCTCTGGAGACATTCAAAACCCACCTGGACGCGTTCCTGTCTGACCTGACCTAGGTGATCCTGCTCCAGCAGGGGGTTGGACTGGATGAGCCTCTGAGGTCCCTTCCAACCCCGAGCATTCTGGGAGAAATCGCAATCATAAGGAGTAAGTTATCAGGACCAAGAAGCTTATTTCAGCCACTGCACTGCAAACCAAAGCGCGTGGCGCTCTGCTCGACTAGATGAACACATTCCCTCCTCATTTCTCCTCGTAACTGGGAGACATCACTGGAGTAGAGAGTCTGCACCGTCGCCGCCAGCGGGGAATATTCCCGTGCAAGCCCAGGGAGGTGAGGAGCTGCTTCTGGACACCAGTCAGCCCCAGCAGCACGGTCACACTCTGCTTCTCCGAAACATTTCTTCACTGCGCAAGCCTTTATTTCTCTGAATTGCTAGCAGTCATTTTTTAGGTGCCTTCACAAAAAAGCTGCACCCCAATGGCTTCCTTCTGACCACTTTATGCCTCTCTTGTTATTTTGAACAGTCTCACTGCCTTTCATCTAACACGTTGATGTGGCTTCAACCTGTCACTCAGCCTCCCACCCGGCTGTCAGATGTCTTAGCCACGCGCTTGATCTCAGCCTCTGCTCTTGCTTTGAAAAAATCACGACATTCAGTGCTCAAGTCGCTCTGTCGACTGCTGAAAAAAGGATGGTGGCTGATGGCTGAGCAACAGTCCCTCTGCTTTTGTTGTGTTTTCTTCATTCTTGACTGTTTCTGTTCCCTTGAGGGTCTGCGGACCCCTCAGGGACACGGCTCACCTCGGAGGACGATGCATCCTGACACTCATACCTCCAGCCGAACGCTCGTCTGCAGACGAGCTGCCCGGATGATCCTCAGCAGTAGGCTACAAAGGGAGGCAGGAGCTCGACTTCAAGCAAGTATTTGCTTGCGTGGTGACTGCAAAAGACTCATAGAGGGATGTGGGAAAGCCACAGTTTCCCCAGTCTTTGATTTATTAGGCTATGAAGTGAGCACAGCACAGCTTGCCCATTTAGAATTAACGTTTTATTTTCACTCAGACACTTCAGAAACCGAGGGCTTTATCCTGATGTCCCAATTAACATGGACTCAGGCTGCCAAATTGTTAGAAAAGCAGCGAGACAAGAATGCCATGAGAAGCTGGCTCATTAGTCCACGGAAAGCAGAATTTTCTGTGCTTCCCCTCTCCTCTCCCAAGGAAAACTCCAAGGCAACCCAAGCTCCTAAACCAGGAGGCCAAGCTTTCATCTGCACATTCAAGAGCAGCTTCACTGGAGAGTTGCTGTCGTCCACAAACGCATCATGAACTTCAGATCTGTCAACAGGCACAAGCCTTTATTAAGAGCTAAGCTTTAAAGCAACTCCAAGAGGAATTGTCTAGAAGACCATTTTCCACACCAGCCATCGCAGATTGAAGCCAAGACAAACGACATCAGGATCTTAAAGACCACGCGTACCCAGCACGCGCCGACTCATCCCAGATAAGCCAACTGCCTCTTCCAAAGGACAGAGCTGTTTTCAAATGCAAGTTGGTCCAAGGTCAAGTGTCACCCCCCATTTCTGAGTGTTTTAACAGCAAACGCTGCTGGATATTTTTAAACAGTTTGCCTTGCAACAGATTTTACAGAACAGCGTTTCTGTCGGGAATTTCCACCTTAAACAACCCAGGAGTAATGCTGAATATATGTTTATAAGCTGAGGGTGGGCAAAAGAGTTCTGCAGAAATAATAATGGATTTAAAAGAAGGCTTAGGGTTTAGCGTTGGGGTTTTTTTCATTCCTTTCGAAGGGTGAAAAGTAATCAGTTTTGCTCCATTTGCTTTCAATTTCACGCCTCTTCACCTCTGGCCCACAACAGAAACAGAAAGTACTAAAAAGCGTGAGAAAACTCGCTTTGGAACATCCAACCTGGAAACTCCTTCCTACCCTCTACCCCAAGCATGAGGAGCACCTTGGGTCCCATTCAGCACCATCCCATCGGGACACGCTGCTCGGATGGAGGCAGTGACGGATGGAGTTCGACTCCCTTCTGTGTTCATGACAGCAGGTCCCCAACACTCACAACACGTAACGAGGGGATGCTTGGGGAAAATCTCTCCCACGTGACCAGCCTGCCCTTTACATCCCTGCAAGCGTGGTCTCCATTTAAAAATACCAGCGTATGGTATAGAAAACCTATCTTAAAAAAAATACACCTGTCGTTCGCGAGATGCTGCAATGCAAACTGTTAGAATTCAGTTGAATCCCCGGTGAGAAAAGATACTTTTCGCTTTAGAGGTTCATCCTCAGCCAAACCGAGAAGAGTCTGGTAGCATTTTCTGGCAATGACAGACCCTCCTACCAAGGAGTCTCTTAAATCGACTGGAAACAGCTTTGGCAACTCAGCCAGCGTTGCTCCGTAACCAGAAGTCTCCCAAGTGTAACAAAGACACAATCGTTACCTTGCTACACAAGATAACGCACACAGAGATACTGGGTTAAAAACCTGAAGTTTTTTTGTAGCTGAGACTTAAAAAAATTCTGAGGCAAGAACTGGAAGAAGAGATAAACTCCAGGCATATCACAGGGCATCTCTTTCCTGTGTTTAAGGCTTTGTTTTGTAATTGTCTTTCCTATTTTGTAATCAAGATCTTAATATCCTTTTGCTTTGGTAGACTAACACTCGTTGGGTTCAAGTGACCCTGTTACGAACGCAGCCTGGTGCTTCCGTGGGAATGACAACACAAACCAAGCTGGTGTTGCAAACAAGCACTTGTTTTTTTTTCAGGACTGCGATAACTTCAACAGACTGTTAACGAGATGCCTGAGCAGAGCACATCTTCCTTTTCATGACCCAGCCTGAACCCCAAATCTACTCACTGCTGCTAAGCCATTCCAAAGAATAAATTCCCAAACCATTGCATTTAAGATTCATCTGACCCTCTGAACCACTCCGAGGCTTTTTGCAGGCAGGAAACCAAAGCTCAGTAAACGTTAAGCGTGCGTAGGGAAAGCACACTTAAGGTTGGTTTCTTTGCTGGTAACCTTAGTTTGATTTTTCATTCTGCTGCACAGCTGACAGCACATCATGAGCGCAAAGCAGAAGATACGTGTTCATCTCTCAGAAATCCTGCTGGTGTAGGGTATCTGCGTAGCCAACACCTTTCTACTGCACTGCTCCGTTCCCACTTCACTCACCGTCATGCTCTATGCAAAACAAATGGCATAATAAAAGCCAAATTCATTCTTCTCTCTATTTCCTCCATTCCTCCTGGCCCCACAGGACAACCTGCTCTTGAAGACCCATTGCCCCTGCAACGATCTCAGCTGAAGTGCTGTGGCTGTTTGAAATTCACCTGACGCACGGTAGCTCCAGGCTAGCGAGACAGCCCCCGTCCCAGGGAAGGTGCAGGATTTCAGGGAAGGACTGACAGACGGCTGCCTCAGTTTTTTATGGGTTTTATGTTTTGGGGTTTTTTTTTGTGTTT
>JANIJG010008780.1:11583-40465 GCA_024611175.1 Megaceryle torquata
TTTTTTTGGTTTTTTTTTTTTGTTTTTTTTTTTTTTTGGGTTTTTTTTTTTTTTTTTTTTTTTTTTTTTTTTTTTTTTTTTCTCCAAATACATTACCCAGAGAGGACTACCAAGCCCCTGGCAATTAACAGCATTTCACACAGAGCTGACACGGGTGCTGCGTGGTACTCGGGAGCTGCAGGGGCAGAAGCCTGCGTGGGCTGCAGCGCTGACCAGCGCGACGAGGCGGCTGAGGGAAGACAGAGCCTTTGAACCGCGTCTGGGAGTCCACGCTGGCAAGGAGACGAGCTCGGTATTTGCTTTCCTTCCACACTTGCTCCCTCCTGTATTTCTTCTTCCTTCAGTTCCCCAAAGGTCTATTTTCTGCCTCTCCTCACACTTGGAATCCAGGTTCCTTTCAAAGTGCAGGGAAATTACTGAGCAAACTTGAAGCCTCATTCTTTTCTCCCAGCAGTTTGGCTTTGTGGGAAGTAGGTAGGTGTGATTAACACCGTAGGAGTGTTTAGGACAAAAAAGCATTGCACAACCACCTTAATTGAATGAGATTGCATTTGTTAACTACTTTCTGGCTGCCCAAAAAGAAAAGGGAAAAGAAGAAAACTCAAGACTTAATTTTCAGTAAAATGAATTCGAGTGAGAGCAGAAAACTTGTAACCTCTTGAATCTTAAGTGGTGCTAGTTGTCTTTTTGATCTTATTTTATAACTTTACTAGAGGCAAATTCATCTGTTCAGACTGAGTAAGAGGAATTGTCGCTTCACTACCATTTAGCATCTGGTCAGGTAAACTCATAAGCAAGAACCACAGACCGGAGACGGCGTCTGAGAAGAGAACTGCCCAAGCACACAGGGAGAGCTGCAGCACTGAAAGCACAGCAGCAGCCCATCAGCTCTCCAGTATGAGCCACTACTGCTCCCACACTGCAAACTGGTCCATAGAGACCAGAGCAGGCTTGAAGAATCGTTTCTTTCTATCCCTCCATCGGTTTCTTTTCCCTAGTTTTTAATCCATTTCTCCATCCTGCATAATCCTGGCTCATCAGATCCAACTTTTCAGGGTGTATTTTTTACTATGGTTTGTAAAAACTCCCTTCTTCCACCTACCCTACGTGCAAACAAGGAACCTATCTGCCAAAGCCTTCTCCCCCCCATCTCCCAGGAGTGCAGTGCCTGGTCTGTCACTTCTCAGCTTGCTCCATCAATAGAGAGCTAAAAGCACCCAGGGAAAACTCTTAACTGCTGCCCCTGTCTCTCACCATTAGAGCTGAAGCCACCACAGTGTTTTACTTCCTTCTCAAGCAAGCAAGAGAAACAAAAAGCCACTGCTCTTGCAACACTGATACGTGAACCGTGCTGTTCGTTTTACAAATGATTAGTGAATTTTTAAGTAGGTGCTTTAGAATGTTAAGAGAAGCAAAATGGAGAGATTTCAGGAGCTCCACTGACTCAGGAGAGCTGAGCATCCACCCCCGTGACCCTCTCCTCTAGGGAGAGCCACCCAGTTGCTTGGTGCACTCGAATAAGAGCATCGAGAATTCTAACCGAGATTCCCACACCGGCTCCGTACGTCTGCACCTCCTTTTCTAGGACAGAGCTGCTAAGAATAAATCTTAAATCCAGGGCAAGGTGGAGCATTCCTAATAACCAGTTAACAGTTCAGCACTCTCCACTGTTCTGAAAGCTCCAGCCTGCAATGAAGCGGCACGTTCTGCTCACGAAGAAGACAGAACTATTTATATTCAGTGTTGAGCAAGAAAGATTATCCAGAATACAGCCTGTACATAAACATACACTTCTTGGCAATCTCCCTCCCATTTTCTTTAAAGAAAAAAAAAAAAAAAAGAAAACCACCAGATGTAACAATTTTCTTCTCTGTTAATGAAAGCCCCACACAGAAGCAGCCGCATGTGACTGATCCTCAGCCACATAACAGGCCTTTTATGCTGCTCTTATCTACCTTGTGTACCCTGCCAGACTACAGGATCCTCTCTCCAACTCCCAGTTTTCCCTCCCATGCCTCTTAATGAGCTGTGGTGGTAGCAAAACAGACAGCAGCAGGTTTCCACGGGCTCTGGAGCTTCTCCCACCGGGTTCAGCTAGGTGCTTTATCCTAAGCGCAGGTAAAATCCCAAGTATTTGCTGAGTCAGCTGGGCCAGGTGCACCCCCGGGTGGCTCTTACCCGTGTAGTCAATGACAAATCCAGTGTTGCTGACGGACGCGTCGCTTCGGAAAGCGAGGAAGAGGCTGTTGCTGCTGCTCTCAATCCTCTCGGGTAGCTGCGAACCGTAGAAGCTTCCGATCAGGGGGCTGAGCGAATCGGGCCCATCGTAGATGTGAAGGAAATCATAGCCAGGCTCCAAACTGAAGCTGTGAAACCAAGAGGAAGGGTGCTTGAAGTACGAGCACACCAGAGCAGCCCCTGGAGAGCAACGGGCCGTGGCCCTGATGGGCCGTACAGCCACACAGCTGAGAGACCGCTTCTGCCCCAAAACAGCTCCTCAGCCAAGCACAGGACAATCCTGTCTCGTTCCACGTGTAAGGAAAGGGGAATGGTGATGCAGTCAAGAGCACAAAAGCGCAGGCCAGGGTTGCTACAGGGGGTTCCTGGCCTGCACCGGGCACATGGCTACGCTCTGTAAAAGCCGCGCGCGTACTGAGGAACTGCGGCAGAAATACGTGCGTCTTCCCCAAATTAAGGTAACCTCTTAGAAGAGATTACCCAGGACTGTAGGACACTCCCACCAGGTCTGGTTTGGTTCCATCAGAGAGGAACAGACCCCCATGCAGACCCAGTTCCCCCAGGCAGTGCCCCTCTGCAGGCTTCCCCTCCCCATCCCTGCAGGCAGCCACATGGGGAGCCAAACGGCCCTCGGGTACCTACGTGTTGAACACCAGCGCAATGACGTAGTCAGGAGAGACAGTCAGCTTCCAGTCACACTCCTTCCCTGGCGGGTAGGGCTCCGGGTACTGCGGGGACAGGATCACTCCTGAGGGTCCTGTCAGGATACCTCCACAGGGAGCTGAAGGCAACCGAGCAAAGGGGTGAGGCTTTGTCTTAGAGAACCTTTAAAACTAGTAGATGGGATGTAGGAAAGGAGAGATACGGATAGATAAGGGGTCAGAGAGGCCACCTGCAAGGCTGTCTGATAACAGGACAAGTATTAGAAGAACCTGTAGTGGCCCTTGCAGAGATGAGAGCTCTGTTACTCCAGAGAGGGTCGACACACGCAGATCTGTGGATGCTGTTACAATCTTCACAAGATACGTAAGTGAGCAACCTCAAGGAGAGCTCGATGTTTTATGCTTTCCTCGTGCATTTATTTAGGCAACACCTGCTCAAAGTCTGGATGGTTGCTAAAGAAGTGAAAATATACTGTCTGGGACTAATGGCTCGTGTGTGTTTATTGCAGCTACCAGCACATTAAAGGCCAAGCTGATTGAAAAATCAATTATTACTTTTTTAAGGCTCAAAAGTGCCTGTATATATTTCCACTGTGGCAAACACTCGGGACTGATTTATTACCATCAGCCCTCCTGCAGCCTCTTCAGGAGGGTCGATGCTCTGGGATTCCCCCCGTCGCTCAGACCTATCCTCCCAGACTGGGGATGGGGTGAGGGGGAGCACGGGCTGCTCTGAAGCCGGGTGTCTGACACCAGCCAGCCTACAGCAACGCAGACACCGACTGGGCGTTCTGAGCTAGAAAAAAAGTCTCGGAAGGATCCTCCAGGAGGGACTGAGCGCGTGCGTTTGTCTCGTGGGCTTTTCTAAAGCCCTGCAAATAAGGAAGTAAAATGCAGCGATCAATGTAAAGATCACAGCAGAGATTAGAGCCCCAAAAGCAACTTCTTCAGCCAAGTCCCAGCGCAGGCTCCTGAAGGCACTGTTACCTCTCTTCGACAGACACAGAAATCACAGTGCAAAGAGTGAAGAGTTTAGCTGAAGGTTATGAAAAAAGTAACCTGGAAGATCCACAAGCGCCTATTCCATGTCCATTTACCTGCATCTTAACCTTTAGGACACATTCTGCTTCCAGACTGTAAAGCCAGAGGAGAATTCAGAAGAAGCTGAAATGGATGGGCTTGTTTTTGAAAAGCCTCAGGGAGAGGATTGTTCAACACCCTCTGATTTCTTTGAAAGTCCCACCCATAGTCTCCAAAGGACTTCAACAGCCACAGCTCTTCGGGGCTGGGTTAGGACACAGACTTCAAATGCCCCAAACCTTTGGGGGTTGGTTTCAGCTGAGGTTCCAGTTCAGCCACCGCAGAAGTTGTACAATAAAGATGTGAAAAGATACTTGAAATGCTAAATACAAACATAAAATCCTAAACTGAACCCTGTTTTCCAATTCATCTCTCACTAGGCAACCTGTTAGTTACTGGTATTATTTGGCCACAGATTTTTCCTCCAAACCCTTTGTCACTGAATAGAGAGAAGGAGCAAGACAATGCTCTCAGCTTTTTCGGAGATAGAACATAGAATCATTAGAGTTGGAAAGGACCTCTAGGATCATCGAGTCCACCTTCATCCTATCTATCTGACCACAGCCCCAAGTGCTATGTCTACTTGGTTTTTAAACCCCTCCAGGGATGGTGACTCCTCCCCCTCCCTGGGCAGCCTGTTCCAGTGCCCAACCACTCCCTCAGTGAAGAATTTCTTCCTAATATCCACTCTAAACCTCCCCTGACGCAACTTGACGCCATCTCCTCTCATCCTATCATTAGTAATTTAGGAGAAGAGACCAACACCAGCCTCGCTACAACCTCCTTTTAGGTAGTCAGAGAGCAATAAAGTCTCCTCTCAGTCTCCTCTTCTCTGGACCAACCCCAGTTCCCTCAGCCTCTCCTCATAAGGCATGCCTTCCAGACCCCTCACCGGCTTCGTTGCCCTTCTTTATGACTCTTACAACAAGACTGACAGACTTCTGTTCAAAAACAACCCAACACTATCTCCAAGTCCAACTGGAGACGGACCCCAGACAATCCATCTCGCGCCACGATGAAGGCACCAGCTACATTTCTCTGGAAAGGACTGAGGGCACAGCTTCTGGAAGACTCGCCAGGAGAGTGACGAGATGGGTGTGACGTGCAACAATATGAGTTAGTCACAGCTCCGGGAAGACTAAAAGGCCTTTCTCTATCAGGCTGAAAGGGTGCCAAACCAGATCATCAAGATAGTCACTCAGAAGCCAAGTCACCCCGCAGGGACCGTAAGTCCTGTGCATGCTGGAGAAGTTTCCGAGCTGGCATTAAGTCAGATGTTAGAAACAGGATTAATTGATTTTTCTTGTTTGGGATAACTGAGCACAAACGGGAACGAAGGTTACAGGTAAGTAATTTGTGTCTAGCCTTTAATTGTCCAGCAAATTTCATGTTTATTGCCCTTACGTGCTTAGCATGACTATTTTTATGTGTTCTGGATGTATTAAAAAGAATCACTTTTTATGAGCTTCTTTTATTACATTATGAGCTCAAAGAAAATGTCAGACAGTTCTTTCTGTGACAGAATTTGCTGTCTCCTCATGCAGAAGTTATTCACCCATGTCCCCAGTCCCTCTCTACCAACCTGCGTTTGAAAGAAACCTTTAATTTTGACTTGTCAGGTCAAATATCATCACTGACATTGCAGCGTGTCCTATATGAGCTCCCAGCATGAGCTCAATTCTCATTGTCCCAGACGCTCCGGGGATAAACCCAAGAAGTAGTTTCCACGAGCCAGCTCCCCGAGACACATACACCTTGTCACATAGCTCCCCAGATACACAAGTCTCATGAAGAACCAGGGTGGGAAGCCAGTGCGATGGGAGGATGGATGCCTGCTCATACCTGTGCAGGAGGGAGGGTCTGGTTGCCAGAAAAATCTGTTCTCAATCTGCACGCAAGTGATTTTGGCCTCCCCTTGCAGCACGTATCCTGGATTACACTGGAAGATGATGGAGTCTCCTGCCTCCTTGCTGTCACCGCTCCGGCTCCCGTTCTGGGGAATTCCTGGGTCATTGCAGGAAGTGGCAGTAGAAACTGGAAAATATTAAAAATACCTATTTTTTAATATATTTTTAATACAGGTTTACTGCACCAGCTGTACTTAGACTCTGCCCTCAAACAGCTATCCAAGCAATGACTTCTTTATTCTCCATCTCTCCTCCTTCAGTACCCCTTGAAGTTACCACACAGACAAAAGAAAGACTTCTACTTCACACTGAGCATCTGCCACTCCAGCTGGGAAAGGCTCTGGGGAACGGCAAGTTCAAGTGCTCTGCACAGAGTGCAAGTCTGATGTATAATTATGCACGTTCATGTTTACTGACTAAGTCCAGGCATCCCCTGATCTTACGCGCAGTTTTACAGAGTTCTGTGTCAGACACACGCTGCACAATGAACTAATCTGCTAGCACTTCTCACCTCCCCGGAGCAGTTCAGCCTTTAGCCCTGGGAAGCATCAAACCTGACCTTTTAGAGACCAACGTGTTCCCCTCCCCGTCTCGTTGCTGTGTCCCTCTGAGGCATGGGATGACCCCCTCAGCTCCTCCCTGGCGCGGGGCAGGCAGCACAGAGTCACTGCTGACTGAGCTCAAGGGCTGTCAACGCTACAACTACTCTATGGCAAGTCCCAGAGTAATGCAAGTTTTGCAAGCTTATATAGATCATTAAAGTTCACAAGATCCCAAACTGTATACTTCTGAGCTTAGGTCTGTCTACTTAGTCACACCTTGTGAACAAAGGCTTTGAGCAGGAGCACTCCATAAAGACCAGCCCTGTATCAGGCAGCAGAGCAGAGCTTATTTCCTGCTAAGTTGATGAGAGTCTATTACACCCAGGCAGTTTAGAGAAAGCTCTTCTTAAAAGAGCCAGAGGAAATCCCTCTCTCTCTCTCTTTCTGTGCAATGGAAGATAAGCAAGTTAGCAGCCCAGCCTGGTCCTTCCTGGCAGGCTGAGACACAAGCCTGGCACAGAAAGAGGATGGCAGAGCTGTGCTGGGTGTCACAAAGCTCTCCCTCTGTCTTGGGCATCCCCGAAGGTCTCATACTCAGCACAAACTCCTCCCAGAGAGCTCATCTGCTCTTTGGAAGTAAACAATGGAAAACCTACCTGAAAACTGAACAGCAAAGCCCTGCTTGCTTGTGAAGAAATCAGTGTTGAACTGAAGGATGACAGAGTTGAAAGTGCTGTGGACATCGCCAGGTAAGCTGGACCCGCTCATCTCCTTCAGGAGGATGCCGTTCTCCACAGGACCATCCCAGATCCTCAGCACATCGTGGAACTCCTCGGTGTGGAAAACCATGAAATGGAGCCTGTGTGGCAAAACAAACTGGAGGTCAGAGCACAAACTGAGCTGTGCCTTCTTCTGAAAAGATTAGAAATGTGACTGGTAGCAACCTAAGGTAGCTCAGCCTGCAAGGAATGTGCAGCCCAGCTTGGACACGGTACTTTAACCTTCTACCAAACGTTGTCTGTCTATAAACCCCAAGACCTTATTTGCATGGCCCGTTAATAAAACACACCCATAAACAAAATACAACTGACTCACGGACACTAATGTTTTCTGAGAAGTTGGGCCCGTTCTGGTGTTCTCTCCTGAGCAAAGAAAATGACTAATCTCTCCTAAAAATCTTGAGGAACGAGGTCCAAGAGCCCATTGTGGGCAGTGGCAATGTCCCCAGCCAGAACATCACAGTTGGTTTTACACCAGAGCTGTTGAGCTACTGCAACAAGTCGCAGCCACACGGACAAAAGGGTCAGTCAAGGACACACAGGAGACCTGCAGCAGTGAGGTACAGAGGCTGGGAAGGAGAGGATGGGGCTTTGTCCGTGGTTTCTCTAGAATGAGAAACTCATTCTAAAAAGAGAACAGCAGAAAATGTGCTGGGGTCTTCAGACAACTTAAATATACTCATCCAATTCACACACTGCCCCTGTGCTGCACATGGCAACAACCTTGGCTGTCCTCTTGCTTTTTTTGGTGTCCTGCAAGGAACAGCTTCTTGTCAAGAGCCAGCATCGACTGATAAAATGCATTCTGTTATCTGTGCTCAGATCAAAGAATTTGCTTCTGGCACCAAACTAATCTTGTGTATTGGGGAAAGGAAACAACCAACACCACTCTTAATTACACCAGCGTCACGCTGGAAAAGAAACCCTCGCCGGGGCGCGAGCGCTCCAGAGGTTAACAAAAGGGGGCAGAAAGGGGTGCGTGGGAGGGTGGCAAACAGGTAGGTGCAAATTCTGAATGCTGGATTGCAGCACCTCTGAGGATTTCGGCGTGTTCTAGAAAGCTCTGGATATTGCCAAACTGTATCTAGAGGAGTTAACAGAGTAACTTCAGCAAGATAAAAAGAAGAAGTGAGGCAGCATGAGCCACTCTGCAAAACCCACAGTAGGAAGGGCAGAGGGAGAAACCAGGAATTAAGGAACTGGCAGCTGGCAATTAAATTACACCGGGCTCTCAAGGAGGTATTTGCTACGATGCTCTGAATACAGATTTCACTTCCTTACTCTGTGGTTTTTATAGTTTTGTCCGCCCTGGAGAGAAGGCTGCCAGCCTTTCAGCACATGCAGCAAATGCTCCTTAGTCCTGAGCTGCCCGCAGCAATGCTCCTCAGAGCTCTTCTGCTTTTCAGCTAAAACATGACTATGCCCGTTTGGCACTTCCATATAAAACTCCCCAGGGAAAGCCCAAGATGATGACAGGAGTCATCACGGTGAGGAAATTCTCTCTGGAGCCTGTACCAGTGATGGACCTAAGGGGATGGGAGAAGGGCAGAAGCTCCCACTGTGGCCAGGAGAAGCCTGGTGGCACTCTGGGACAGGATAAACTTTGTCCCAACATCAGGCTGCGGTGGGATGCTCCCCTCTTCCCAGCTGGGCTCAGGGAGGGAATATCACACTGCACTTCTCCCCACCGAACCCACCTCTGCTGCAGGAGGATGTGAAGCGGATGAATCCAGGCTTTGCAAAGAGCTCTGGGATCTTCCGAGATCCGAAGGACCATCTAAGCGTGAGATACTGTCATTATTGTTGTTACACCCCAGGGACTGATCAACTTAAAGGCTGCGATGCTTCAGGGTTCAGTTCCTTTCACTCCTGCACTCAAAATGCCAACAGAGAAGGCATTTCACGGCCTCTGGTTATCACTGGGGGAAGGCCCACGTCACACAATGAACTCAGGCTAACAGAGGTAACTCGAGGCACGCCAGTTTGAAATGGGGACAGAAACCTATGAACTGTACTGAGAAAAATCTGCAAAAAATAGAACAATCAGGTACTGTGCTTAAAACCCTGGCAAGCCAGGGAGTAGAACAAGGCAGCATTTGCCTGGCTGCTGTCCCGTTTACCTGGGACAAACATAACTAAGCCAGGTAGAACCACAAAAGGGGGTTCTAAGCCAAACCCACCCAAACCACTGCAGTGTACAAAATGATGCCCCCAGAATCCAACAGAAACCAAAAGAACTGAACCATAAATGCCCCTAGAAGAGACCTTGGGCAAAGAGGAAAAAGCCAGGCTCAAGGAAAATGGGCCTCGTAGCAGCGCAGCTCTCCACAGATGCACTGACCCACTGAAGTCTGCTCTCGGGCTAACCGGTCCTAGTGAGCCAAAACCACCACAGAAAAGCCATCACTGAACACCTCAGAAACGGGGAGGTGCTGCGACCCCTGGAACTGCCACCCCCTGGGGGAGCTCCCCGTGGGACCAAGGCTGCCCACAGCAACTCAATCCTCTCACTTGTTTTTAAGCAGCAACTTGCAGACAGAGGCTTTACCAACGAGGAGAAAGCCTCCTCTGGATAACTGGGTGACACAGTAGCAAGGCACGGGTCGCCCAGTGCCGGCTGGTTCAGAAGTCTACTGGGATAGCTGATTTTATTAAGAAAACTGGTGTGCTCTGGAGCAAATCCATCTATTAAATAGGCACATCTGTAACCACGCAGCATTTTTCTAGCAGCCTGATTCTATTCCCAGCAGGGCTTCATTGAAGACAAGACGGAGACATTGGTTTAGCAGACAATGGAGAGGAAGAGAGTTTAATTCTTGCACTCTGACAATCCCAATTACATGCATGAAAATGCAGCAAAAAGGAAATTAGGAATTGTGGCTATATATATTTAATGTGATAGAGGCAAAGTTCTCCCAGCTTAGCAAGCAGCAGAGAGGAGGAGAGACCAGCTCCGCACTAAATCTGCATCATCTTTGGTGAGCCGTTTATCCCCAGCTCTTCAGAAAGTACCCCACAACCAGAAGAACCAAGCTGGGGCTCCTCCTGCTGATGTCCCCCATCCCAGCTCTGGCTGCCCCAACTTGTCTCCCATCTGGAGGCAGCAGCACACGCCGGCCACGGCCACGCGGCCGCCACCAAAGCCCCCGGTCTTTCACCACTGACTCCCTCTAGCCTGGAGAGGCTTCCCAAACTTAAAAGCTGTTAAATATTACTACCCTAGAACACTCCAAGGATGCAAACCAGAGCATCCCAATATTCTCAGCTCATATTTTCAGATAAGATTGTGAAAACCAGAACCTGTCAATACAGCACCAGCCACAAAACCAGGATTAGCAACCTCATTAAAGGCTCTTACGAGGAATCGCTGCTACAGAACGAACGCCGCTGCCCCTCCTGCGTATTCGCCGCTCTCAGCTGCGCCAGCGGCACTCGAAGGCGAGTTCATTCATTTCCCAGCACACCCTCCCACTTCTTTCTCTCCCCAGAGTCTCGCAGCTAAGTCAAGTCATTTTAGTTGTAATTTTACGTGCGTGAGCGCGCGTGTTTGCACGTGCACAACATTAATCCTCTCTCAGCATACAACCCTTCGACTTCCACAGCGATGATGTACAGACTAATTTTGCCATCTTTCTCCCCTTCCCCTTGTCCCGTGCAGATACAGCTTTATTCAGAAAGCTCTGGTGATTAATTTTACTGTAAGTTATAAATGAGGACTTTATACAATTGTATCATGCGTGAAGGATTATTTTTTCCAATGGATTACCATAAAAATGAAGTTGCTGAAAATGTGCTCCCTCGACTGCCCAGAGATATCTGTTCTGTCTGAGCTGCCAAAGAACAGAACGGGAGAAGGAAGCCTTCCCCTCTGATGAAAGGAGGGGTCACAAGGTGTATTACCTCACTCCTGCCTGGCTTCATTTCATTTCATTTCAGCCTTGGCCCCTTCCAAACAGGAGCCTATAGCTCTGTTCATTTGAGTACTCTTAACAAGGCTGACAGGGATGATGAGTGTGAGTAAAGACCACTTGCTGAAGCAGTCCCTGGATGAGGAAGTCTCTTACGCTTCTGGGGAGGGACAGAAGAAGAAGGGGTCTCAGTTTTAACACCGACCAACCTGGAGTCACCACCCAAGGCACAAGAGCTGTTACTGGCACAGGCCGTACAGCGCTAAAATGCTTAAGAAAAAGAAGTGACGCTGCTTCAGTCCAACCTGGCAAGGGATAAACCAGCACTTGTTCCTTCCTTTGGGAGTCTCACAGTGATAGGACACCCTCTCTACCTGCCTCATGTAATTGCTGATCTGCTTCTGGAAAAATTAAGTTGTACATGGAAAGAAAAAGCGAAACTACAATAACCTGGCCCAACTCACCCTATCGTGCAACCAGCTTCTGCCTCTATTGTCCAAATACAGTTGAGATTGTGATCGTAGGGTGTTGGGTAGCCAGGAGACAGGATCCGTCCTGATGATTCTCCTTTGATAGTTCCCCCACACTCCGCTGAAAGAAACACCTGGGTTAGCGAGAAGATTCCTGACATATTACGGTTCTTCCTTGGCAACAATGCAAATCTCATCCTACAAATACAACGGGGAGTATTTCTTGCCCTTTAAAGAGATTCTTAAAGACCACAGAACAAAGATAAAGAGCCGCTGAACTCTGCACTTCTGTCACAGTTCCCCTCCACCTTTTGGCTTCGGAGTGAATACAGGCAGAGCCTGCCAGCATCCTGCTTTCCCCGATCCGCACACGTGGGGCAAAAGAGCTCGATTCTCCCATCTGGATCTGCAAAGTCTTAACAATCAATGGGATAAAATGAGGAAGCCAACACACGTTATCTGCTAAATGAGCTTCAAAAGAATGTGAGGATTTTGGATGCATTTCCACGACATCCATTAAAATTCTGTGAGTTTCCACGTGCTTGCACAGGCACGGCCGCTCATGTCACGTATGTAGAGCAAACAGAATAAAGGTTAAGATGATGCACGAGTCACAGAAATTTGCCTTTTTACCTCAATAATCAAGACTAAAATCCAGCAGAGTTACAGCATAAAGAATGGTCCTAACTCACATGAGAATAGCAGGGAACTCAGGACTTAGCTGAGGAAAGACTGAGGGAATTAAAACGTCTGAGGATCTGGAATCAGACGTCATGTAGCTCTCAACTGAACATGACTCTGAACTGTCACACGCCTGGACACACATTGATGTCTGCCATTATCAGAAAGTGCCACTCTGTTTAAGGGCTGGAAAGGCAGCGGTCTCCTCGCAGCGAAGCAAGAGACCTTGTCAAACCCCTGCTCGGAGCACAGTGCTTCATGCTGAGGCTGCTCTGCAGAGATCAGTGTTCTCCGTCTGCAGATGCCTTATGTAGTAAGCTTATCAGGGTTGTTATTGCTGTGGATGGGTGCAATCAGTATCGGAGCCAACGTCATATGTATCAGCAGGGGAGGAAGAAAGGGCGTCGGGTGTGATGCTCATGAGCAAAGCACTTGTTGGAGGACCTTTTAAAAGGAAGAGTTGTCTCACCTACACAGGTTGGCAGAGGCTGATCCCAAGCTCTCCGCTCCCCCGTCAGGCAGACCAGCACCCTGCTGCCTCGCAGGGTGTAGCCAGGGTCACAGCTGAAGGACACAGAGCTGCCAGCAAAGTGTCCCTCGTCGTGGACCTTGTAGCCAAACTGTGGGATGCCAGGGTCCTCGCACTTAATGAGTTCAAAGCCTGGAATGGGAAAAACAGAACCTGTTTTCAGCAGGTATTTAGCAGCCAGGAGATATTAAAACAAGATCATACTAATATTTTCTGCTTAAAAACATTTGCTGGAGAGGAAAAAACACCATATTTAAAACTAGTATTTTCTTTTTAATTAATATTTGAACAAGATCCCAGAAATCTGGCATCTCAGCTTCAATCCAAACTTTCTGTATCAGCACTGCCTAATTGACAGCAGAACAGTTTGCTAGCATAATCAGCTCCCTGGCTCCAACTCCACTCGAGACAGGAAGATCTTTACGGAAAGGACCATTTCCTCTGGTCATGCAACTGTAACAGGAAAATACACCATTTACACCCCAGAGGCCCACCTCACAAGCATAGGGGCCTAAGACTTACTAGAAAACTGCAGCTCAAAGCCTTTACTCGTGTTCTCGCTGTTGGTGATGAACTCAAGCCACATGCTGCTGGAAGTGCTGTTGATGCTGGTGCCAAGCATTTCAGAGCGGCTAAAGGAGCCCAGGAGGCGAGCGGAGCTGTTGCTGCCATCGTAGACCTGGGAGGAACAAGAAACACGGACTGCAAAACGTTTTCTTTGATACTTCAGGGACCAAATCACTCACGAGTGCAGACAGGGACAGTTCCTTTGAAGCCAACAAAATTATCCCAACTAAGCATCTGACATGACGATGGTGCTCGTGCCAGGAGCGGGATTCACACCCTGGAGGATCCTGCTCCCTGCACCTGAGCTCACACTGCACCCAGTGGGTTCTCTGAACCCAGTTCTCTTGCCAAAGGTGCCACACAGCTACTGGGAAAAACATTTTCTCCCTGCAGTGACTCACAGATGTGCCTTGACCCTGCTGTTACCCAAGAAAGAGACCAATGGTGGTGTTTCCTTCCTTTTAAGAGCGTGGTTCTCTAGGAGGATAAAGAGCAACCTCTCACTAGTGGAGATGGATAGTAACGTTCCCCGGGAGCAGATGAGAAGTTGATGACAAACCTGTTGAGAGAGCATCATTTCTTCCACAACGAGCACATTCTTTGCATTAGCTGGAAATCTCTCTCTTTCCAGCCATTTGTGAGCTGAAATTCTGTGGATTACACCCCTCTCACAGTGCACAAGTGTGGCACTTACATAAGGACAGAGGCGTTCTCCGGGAAGATGGCTCAGCACAGCAGCACACATCTTGTAATATTAATGCCTCCTACAAAACCATTTCTTTGTGGTTAATAGAAACTCAGCCTGGATTTGTCCCCTATATAGAGCCCTGAAACTTGTAAACGCAGATTAATCTGAGTATGGCAATGCTGAAGAGCTTGAGCCTGGAGTTCTGCATTTAAATAAAGCCCTTTTTGGGACAAAATCAGCCTTGATTCTTAAAAATACAAAAATAATGTTAAGAACCTCACACCTCCTCCTGCATTAACTGTTTCCCCTGTACAACTCTGCAGGTAAGAACTGAAGTTCAGCTACAAAGGACAAGCTCCCAGCAATGCAACAAATCTCTAAATGTCAGGGAAGACTTCACAGCAGCAGGCACAGTGATACGGCAAAGACATCTACATTTTTAACACCCTGTTTACACATCCACCCGCAGAGTGAAGCCTCAAATCACCAGCCAGGCTGAAGCACAAAGGACGTTCCTTACTGCCTTAGAGCTGCAGCCAGAGATGGGGATGAGCTGGTGACGTTCAGAGGGGCTGATCCCCTAAAGTGACACCCTGTGGTTTTGAGCACAACAAACCAGCGCACGGCGGCGAGGTGCTGACCAGCCTGGGCTACGTGATATTGTTTCGCAGATGACCACCTCTCGTGTCTTGCTGTAACCTCAGGGGATACACATGGACAGTATTCTAGCCTGTTCCTGCCCATTTGTCTAGTGGCCAGCACTAACCCCTGACAACTGTCAGCACTGTCCTCGCCTGCGTGGCATTTTCCAGAGGTAAGTCCCAGCTATCTCCATTAAAATCTTAGACCACATCCCTTTCAGAGCTTGCTCTCAGTAGCAGCATGGTAGTGCTCCATTGCTAGAGACAAAAAAATTACCTTGAGGATATCTCCTGCCTCCAGTTCAAATGTCCTGGCTTTCAGCTGGATCCCCTTCCCTGGCTGGGTCTGGATGGAGTAGATGCACTCGTGGTTGTTGTTGTAATTTATCGGATAGTTGGGGGACAGCAGAACACCTTGGGTTCCAGTTACGGATGAACCACATTCAGCTGTGTAAAGACACAAACCCACATGTAAATAACCAGATGTATATTCCAGCTGTACAAGCCATGCAGGTGATTCCTCCGAACGGCCGCAGATGCTCCATCTTCCCTACACCCCTCTGCTGACACATCCACGGACTGTTTCCAAGCACTGTCAGTAAACAAACCAGCCCTTAACAGCACTTCTACCAGCATTAAACCTCAGGTGCCTTGTAAGAAAGGTTAATACCCTCTCCTTGAGCAGATAGGGAAACTGAGTCACAGAAGGTCGGCCTCCTTAAATCCTATCCCGGGACCCCAACTCAGAGAAATATTCTAAGAATCCCTGGAACTCCACCACCTGCTCCAAACTGTCCCTGTGTTCGTGTTTCTCCTGGATTCATGGACCAGAAAGGGGGGGAGGGGGGGGGAAATCAATATTACTAGATAGAAATATTTTAAGGTATTACCCATATTTCTACAAAGCTCATCCCATACCTATCTGCTGTGCATAACAATTGTGGTGTTCATTCAAGAGCCAACACAGCACACCCCTGGTTGCTGGTACCAATGTCTTGCAAGCACCAGAGCAATCCGTGCAGCGAGACCCGTTCAGCGACCCTTCCAAACGACTACAAATGATAAAGCTAAGACTGAATTTCACAATCTTCCCCAAAATGATTTCCTGAAAGCTAAGAGGGCAAAATTTGACCTTATTTATTGTTAATGCTGCCCTCAGCTCTCCAGTTCATCATTTGACAGTATTTTAAAGGACTTTTTGTCCTTGGTTCCTTAGGGTGTTTTTAATTCCCAGCTTTGCAGCTGTAATTACATCCATTCCCATTAGAAAAAGAGAGAAAACCAGGGATCCTTTTGCCTCAGCTTCAGAAACAAGCTCTCATTTACATAACTTTATTTCTGCCAAAAATGTCACTCAAAGGACCACGGTGGGCTCAGGTTTTTCTGCAGCACAGACACAACTGACCAAGACAAGGGGCTGGGGAGAGAGGAGGAGATGCTGATGTGGGCAGCACCCAGAGTCCTTTCCCTGTTGTTATTCTCCACAACCTCCAGTTTGTTCCCCTTCCACTCCATTCTTCTACAGTCAGACTTCTTCAGCAGATCTGCTTCCTTCTCTACTCTGCGTAGTGTGAAGAGCATTTGATTTTGAGCCAAATTTGAAGTTAGAAGATTTCTGTGATTCAAAACCTGGCAGAACAGTCCTCTTTCGAGAAGGATGAGGACGGCAGCTTTGGAGGTTCAGCCTATCCTGGATGTCAGGAGAGCTCAGTTTAATGCTTCTGGAAAACAGCAACAACCATCCCCCACCTCTGTATTTTATGGGTTTTAATTGCAAGGTTTTAAGGACACAATCTTTCCCTCCTGTGACCACAGTGAGGGGAAGAGGACTGCTACAGGTCTTCTTACGCAGAGCAGACGCGCAAGCACAAGAAGCAGCACTACGATGACAGCACCGAGCTCACGGCGCGATGTGACAGCGAGCTCTTCCTGCTGCTAGCACAGGGAGGAAGCAAAACTTCACGACACTCGGGTGCTGGGGAGGACCTGTGTCAAGGAACGGCATCCAAAGGGTGTCCTCCTTGGAGGAAACCCGCTGCCAGCGGCCGCTGCCTTGCCCGAGGGCCTCATCTCAGAGAGGACTGCTGCAGCCAGTTGGTTACGTGTCCACCTACAATCCTCCACCACGTGTAAATCTGCCTTGAAACCTCCACGTGGTTGGGATTTTTTTTTTATTACTCCCTGACTAGCTCCCACATGAGCAAACCATGAGCTGTTGTTTTCTCAGCCTATTTACCCGGAAAGATTCCCAGCTGCAGAACCCTGGCTCCACGCTCCTTCGAGTCCTGCTGCTTCGCAAGCACGGCTGGAAGAGTCACTCCAGCCTGCCCTGAAAACAGCTTTCCTGGTGAGCCTGCTCTGCCTCGTCTCCACGAGCCCTTCGCAGCACACAGTGCTGCTGGAGCTGAGCGAAACCATCCCAGTGCACGTGCAGTTTCCTGCACTGACTCTGCCATGAGGGTTAATGAAGGAAGCAGCAGCAGATACACCAAGAGGAGGTACTCTGGATGCCACTTTCTCCCCCTCTCCTTCCACATATGAAAAGCAGAACATTCACTTGAACACAGACTACCCAGAGATGATACTGGAGACATCACTACTGGGGATGTGGTCTGAAGTAGCAGTCGGGATGGTGGGGACCACCTCTACCCTGAGAGAAGGGTTGGCCAAAGGACCAAACTGCTCTCGTTCCTCTCCACACCCAGCACCACAGGTCAGCACACAGCTCAGGCTCGACCACAGGTCTGCAGGGATGGGCTGCAGAGCTTCTGCTGACCTGTGCGACCCAGTCTGCTACATGCTTGGTGTGCCCCGACCCGGGAGCAGCTGCAGCCCTTCAGCCTCTCCCTCCTGTCCCCACACGCAGTTGCAGGGCTGAAATCTCACTCTGGCTCCCTCTCCCCCTGCACCAACCACTCCGCCAGCTGAAAGATGCCGTCCCGGGGGATGCCACCCATCCCTGCCCACCAAAACCATCCAGCACAGCGTAACCAACCAAGCAAAATGAAAGCACATGACCACCTACCAACACACCTTGGCAGAGGCGAACTCCACACACGCCGTCTCCCCCCGAGGCAGGTGATGCGGGACGCGCCCTCCAGCCGGTAGCCGGGGAAGCAGGAGAAGGTGAGGACATCCCCCACTCCGAACTGCAGCCCCTTCCTGATGCTGTAGGCTGGGACCTCCGGCTCATCACAGGGCTCCAAATCATACTCTACGGGGGACAAACGGACATTTATGGAAGGGCAGGGTGACACCTCGCATTGCCCACTGAGGGTACCCCAGTCCCTGAGGAGGAGGAGGAGGGAGCTCTACACTTTGATCCAGCTGCCGTGAAGCTCCGCAAAGGAATCATCCACGCAAGACATATGTCCTGTTTGTGCCACGACGACCAGCTTGAGTTTCCCTCTCCATATGGAAATCGCCCCCCCCACAGGGTGTCACCGGGACCTTGACTGAAACCAACTCAAAACACAACAAGCTTCCTTCTCTGTCAACGTTGTCAAACAAGAAAATGACATCAGCAGTGACAAACCATGACAGAAATTTGTCACTGTCCCTCCGGTTTAGTCAAATGAAGATGAATTGATCCGGATGGGATTTCCACTGCCTGGACGTTACTAATCCTGGAAATGAATGAACACAGCAGCTCGCCTGGGGAGCGCAAGGGAACATTTAAAGCTGCTGCTAAATGAAAGGTCACGTCGTGTTATGGCTAATAGCCAAACGTGTGTCTTCGACCACAAACCATTTTGATGGAAACCTCTTTTGAGAGTTATTTGAGAAATAACAGACCTGAAAAGTATAAAGTACATAGATGTACATTTAAAGGAAGCTAAAAATAGAACTGACTCCCATTTTCATTTTCCAAGATAGACAAGAAGTCTCCCAATACGCTGAAAATAGCGGTTATCATTTGAGGGAATCTTTTTAAAGAAAAAAAAGCCATTTCCCTCCCCATCCAAACAAAGTTAATTGGAAACTTTCTGACTAGTTCCCATGGATTATCATATGACAATCCCTGACTTCAGAGGCCAGAACAAAGGTCTTGGAAACCAGCTCTCTGAGTGCAGCGGGTTTTATCTGCATCTATGGCAACAGCCCTGCCCATCAAAGAGAGCGAGGGCATCAGCACCAGCTCCGCAATAAAAATGGTCATGTCTCTTCCACACCAGCAGGACAAAACTGCAGCTGTTGCCTCCAGGACTAAAAGATACGGAGAACAACAGCACCAGCACAATAAGCTTCTGCCCGCTCGCTGATTGTTTTAGGGAACAGCTTGTCAGGGCGCTCGGGCAAGGAAATTATATTTTCTGAAACGCGTGCACAGGCAAACACTTCAGCGCTCGTTTGTAGGACTTGGGGGCAAAGGACACAGTTAAACGCCTCGTGCACTTCAACCAGAGATTACCCCCACACAGCGGTTATTTACAAGCGTGATGATCTGCTCTGCCTGGGCAAACGGGCTTTCCTTCGAGCCTCTCTCGCAGAGCACCACGCACACACCACTTCTCATCGACAACCTCTGAAAATCCACAAATGCCTCTGAAGAAACCAGCGGTTTGTGTAATCACAAACAGTCGAAGCTGGCATCAGAAGGGGGTTGGTTCGGTAAGCACAGGGCTGGACTGGCTTACTGGAAATGCCCAGGGCAGAAGCTGCCTCCCACAGTCCGATCTCCACCAGCCCCACGAGGCGAGAAGGGCTGAAGTCAGCAAAATCCCGCGTCCCTCGACGCCCTGCTGTGTGCTCCAGGTCTGCTTTCAGCTGTTACTACAGCAGGTCAATCAGAGCTAGTCCAGTAAGAAAAAACACTGTTTCCAGTTTCCCAGCAATGCCAGTGGGCTCACAGAAACCTGGCACGGGCTACATGGAGCACGTGTTGCAGCTCGGACAGGCTGAAGCCAGCTGCAGAGGCTGGGTCACTGGATGAGCATCCAAGTGGCGTGACGAAGCAAAGGGAAAAAGAGAAACCGGACGGACAATGGGAGTGACCAGCTCTGCCTTGCTCCTTATCCAAGAAGCCCAGATTGTTCAGTGTTGCCTTCCAAAAGATGCCATCTGTCCCAGCTTCCCATGCTGGAAATGCTGTACCTGCTGTAGTGATTTTTACTCTGATAAACAGAAGAGGAAGGCATCTGGAGGAAAGAGGGATAGAGTACCCCAAAAAACCACGAGCAGAAACTGTCCACAACCAGCAGAAAAGATCATCCCATGAGGAGGGAGAAAGCAAGAAACAGGTCTGTAGAGTGATTTAACTCCAGTGGGCTCAATCCAGTTATCTACTGGAGCTCAAAGCAGACAAAACTGATGGATACAGGAGCGCCAAGGAGAGTATTTCTTGGACACACTGTGTTTGATGCTACAATAATTTACTGGGGTAACAGAAGAAGCGACTGCCAGAGATCCAAATGACACGCAACCGCATCAACAGAACATTTGCAGAAGAGTGGCAAGGAAAGGGAAAGAACAAAGTCTTTGTCCACCCCGTTCTTACCCGAGAAGGTGATGTTGAAACCCTCATAGGACATGGAGAAGTCCGAGATGAAGCGAATTTGAGCAGAGAAGTTTCCAAAGAGCCCAGCACTAAGTGGGGCAGGGAGCCGGGAGCCCGTCAGTTGCTTCAGGGGCTGAGCAAAGCTGGTGTTCTCGGTGATCAGGAGGTAGTCGTGGCCATTCTCCAGGTGGAAGGTGTGGAAGGTGAAGAACACACCTGCAGGGGAGGAGAAACAGAGGTGGCTTCAGCCAGCAGTGTTCGTGTGGTCCCCCTTCATCCCAGGGCCAAAGGCTCTCTCCTCTCCTCTCCCTGAGGCGACACCAGTATTGATTCCCTGTTTCCCAGTAACAGCAGCCCAAGCGGGAAGAAAGGCACACTGAACACCACGGACACATTCATGTTAGAAATGAAACAGATGAAAAAAAGTAAAAGAAGGGTATGGTACAAGGCCCAGAACAGAAAAGGCAGTTAAGATCTTCGATTGCTGTGCCTTTGTAACACAGGAACAGAGACGACAGAGGCTCGCTCGAGGGACGCAGCAGCAGCAGAAAGGACTGAGCCTGGCAGCTTAGGGGAGTATTTCCTTTTAAAAGTGTTGACCTTTAGATAAATAGCAAGAGTAGCAAAAGCTGTAGTTGTGAGGACTTGAAAACAACAAAAACAAGTGTGTTCCAGAAGGAATTCATACCTAGAAAAACAGGACTCAAGCCAAGCATCAAGGTCAGAGAGGATTCTCCGAAAGATGATGTATGTCAGCAACGTGAGTGCAGGGACCTCCTACACCTTCCCACAATGGGACTGAACTGGTCCCTGGAGGTTACAGTGATCACACGTGGACAGAGCTGGGTTTCCTCAGGCGGAGATGGCTCAAAGCCCTTCTCGTCCATCTCCCAAGCAAGGGCTGTGTCACGCAGCCACGCTCCCTCCCGGCAGCACCAGCAGAGTCCCGGCACCTCGTTCCAGGGCCCAGCTCAGCCCTACTTGGAAGGAGGCTGCTGCCATCCCTTCTCTGCTTGGGACCCGCTCCCAGGACCCGCTGTCCCCTCCGAGGCATGTGGTGGGCAGCAGGTTTGCAGCCACTGCAGATCTGGGCAGGGCGGGCAGAGTCGGGGGGTTAGCCCAGCACTTGTCAGCCCTAGCGGGTTTCAGAAGCAAGGAGAATCCTACACTTGTATCCACATTATACTGACAAGAATAAAACCCCACAACCGATCCAGCTTCAGAAAGAACAGACAAACACAGGGAAACTATTTTGTCTCTTCTTCCAAATTCAATTTCAACAATTTGAAACATTTCCTCGAGAAGGCTGTGACCTTGCTGCATTTGTAAATGAACAAGAACGGAGTAATGGATTACTTAAAGTATCCTTCACACCTACAGACACAAAATAGTAAGTACTTCAGGCTTTTGCAAAAGCCTCCAGCTAGGAGGAATTCAAACGCAAGTAGAAACACTCATTCTCTGGAAAATAATTCCATCTTTGAAAAACAAAAAAAATGGCAGTGACAGCTTTCAGAGCGCAAAGCAAGGCAGGATCTTATCTCAGAAACCCTGTCACATTATCGTCGCACGAAGTTAACAAGCTAAAGCGATGCCTAGCAATAAAAAAGCCTCTTTGCATTTATATGGTTTCTTCTATCCAAAGATCTCTTCACACTTTCTGAACACCCAGGGGCAGGTTCCTGAGCCCCAGCTCAGGCTGATTTGGGCTTTATGCTCCTCATGGCCCCGTTGAACTGGGCAGGGCTGTCCGCAGAGGAAGAGGCTCCTCCACGCAAACACCAGCGCTGTAATCGGCTCTTCGTTAGTCACAGCGAGAACCCGACTTCCTCGCCTGCATCAGGAGTGCCCAGTGGCACGACCGAGTTACTGCGTTTAAGCCGAGGATTTAACACCACGGAGATGACCAGCCTGGGGAGGCACGAGGGCTGTCTCGCTCTGCGTTCCATCTCTGCCAAGGCTGCCATCAGCTGCTTCAAGAGCAAGCACAGGCAATCTGTAAATAAGGATCAGAGGAATAATCTCCTCCTTGCTCCCCATCCCCCATAAATTTCTGGAGATCGGGATGAGACCAACCTCGAGACTGATTAAAGCTCTGGAGCATGAGATTTAATATCCATCCCAACAAGTTTCTGCCAGCATCAAATTCTAACTCTGAATACTCCAGTTATCCCTACATCTATCCGATTTCCTTCTGAAGGTTTACTGGTCACATGCAAGCAGTTTCCTTCCAAGAAATGAAGGTCAGAGAGGCTGGTAACCAGCACAAAGCCTTTCCCCCAGGAATTTCTGGATTGGGAAGCAGCAGGGCTCACAGGGTGACCTCAACTGTCCTGTTCTCTCCTCATCTTTATCCCTGGTACAGGAGCTCACTGCACCTTGGTAGCCTTCGGTGTCCCAGGCAGAAGTATTCATGTGACCCACCACTTAGTGATGACCAAAAGGGGTCTCAACTTTGGCAATTCCTTCCTTATAATCAGATAAATATTTATATGGAGCCTGACAGAAAATTTCTAGTTCCACTGTTCCTTCTGCAAAGCAGCACGAAGGCAGCAAGCATCTAATGGTTTCCAGTGCTCTTACCAGCAGTGCAGCCAACGGAAAACAGAAATGGCCTGGTTGAGCCAGAACACTTGGCGAGATGAATTGAATACAAAATGTCTTCAGTTTTTCCTGTTTATCAACTGAAAGTAATTTTGTACCCTTGGTTTTACAGAAGTCAATCTAAGGAACGGCAATAAAATCACTCCATCAAAATCAACACACCACTCAAGAAACACCAGCGTAATTTAGTCCCCAGAACTGAGCGGACAGCCCCTGACTCCAGTCTTCTGAGATAACAACTCCAATCCCAGGGCACAAGCAGCAGAGCCAGTTAAGGGCTCTTTAACTGTAGCCATAAGGGATAATTATAAACTCATTTTAAAGGATTTGTGACTCTGATTAAACCTTTGCTCTGGTCTGAAATTTACTGTGGCACAAAATGCCTCTGCAAATGCAGGGTGGGTTTGGGTTTTTTTCCCCCCATTCTCTGTAAAAGAAACAACAAAACAAATTATAGGGAAAAGAAATCACTTTGAGGTTCTCAGATTAAAAATAATAGTCTCCCTTTAAGCATTTAAATACCTTTAAAATTAAGCTGCTTTTAAACTCAAATTGTACAGCTCGTGAGTCCATAAAGTAAATCTGAAGTCACACAAAACCAACTATAACCACCAACTTGTTTCAATCAGGCGACTCGTGCGCTGGCCGCGTGCGAGATGTTCATGAAGATCTGGGAGGGAGTAACTCGAGGCTGGCGTTTACGGTGCAGATCACCCCTGCTCGGTCACTGGTTTGTCAGGGAATAGTCTGATGGGTTGGGAGGCGCAAGCCCTGAATTCTGTTCTGTTTTATGGGAACTGAAAGACATCCCTGGCCAGTGACAGCAGCAGCGCTGCCAGACCAAGCAGTGAGGTGCTGGCAGAAGTGGGTGTTGGAAACACAGAACTAGAACAAGAAAAAAATACCAGCTGCAATGGCAAACACTTAAGTCATGTAACTACATCCCCTGCTCGCAGCGGGGCTGTTAGAGCACCGAATTTACCCAGCGATCAGTGACGCAGCCGGTGGTCTCCAGGAGCAGAGGACTGACAGGCAAGGACAAAGCACCCAGAGAAGACTGTGCTGCAAGTTAGCTGAGAATGGGGTCCAGTTACACCCTTATTTAAAGCCTGTTCTGTTCACCAAGGACTAAATGAATTCCATTTCAGCGGCCGCTGCTCTGACTCGGGATCACTCTGTTCCACTGCGCTCTACTGAGGACTGAGCAGAAACGCTGCAGGAATGCTGAGGAGCACTGGGAGAAGCTCGTGCTGACGCATTACCAAGCAGTTTAAGGCAGCTACAGCTGGGAAAGTGGAGGAGCCTCCTTCTCTGCAGACAGAACGCTGCCGCGAGAGAGAGGACGTGCACATACGTGTGAGAATGTGTCCGAACGCTCCCACCAACAGCCCAGCATCTAAATACATTTTAACATCTTCCACAACCCATCAGGGAACAGGCCACCCTTCTTTCTTCATCTTTCACTGGGCTGGTAGATAAACAACTCCCCTGAACTGGAGGGACAGGGAAGGAGAGACTTTCCCAACGTGTAGGCTGGCTACATCCAGCTTATTATAACTGCACAACATCCTCTCTCCGTCCTCTCCTCTCACCCTGAGCTCTCACTGGATTTGGAGATCTCCTGCATCCAAGCAGCTGCCTGGGTGAAGCTCTCCCAGTCCAGGGAGCTCCACAAGTACTGGAAGGGTGGATCTGCCTGGGATCAAAGCACAGCCCAAAGCTGGGCAGAAGGGGACCTGCACAAGGACACCCCCCCTGCCATCCCACTGTGAGCTGCAGCTCATTTCTAACAAGCTCCTGGAGAATAGGGAGGGTAAGGATGAAAATATCAAATGGAAAACACATGAACATGCTCCTTTCATTGAACTAGGAGATTCTTCTGTATCAAGCACTCACCTCCTTTTCTCAGAATCTTATCCTCACCTTTCCAGTAGAACCTGAAGGTAAGAAGAGCTGAAACTCTTGTCGAAGGCCTGCAGACCTATAAATTTTCACTACAACACCCGGATTTACAGAGCAGCTCAGGGTTTGGTTTTCTACTCTCTACCTGCAGCTAAGGCTGGAATTTCCAAAGAAGCTCCCAGGCTTCAGAGCGCTAAAGCTGGGAGCAGCTTTCCAAAGAGCTCAAGATCCAGCTTCTCCGAGCACAACAAACATGGTCTGGCTCCAGATGGTCAGATCCAGGGCTGACTCCGTGGGACGCTCCAGAACTGCACCACACTGAACCGCTCTGAGGGATGGGCCGTTTCCTGTGCTGCCGGATTGGCCACAGCGGGATTTTTTTATGGGACAAAGAACAAAACACCCCTAGACCTCTGCTATTTGAAAATACACCGTGTTTTTTCGAGCCTTGATTATCTTGGTCAGAAGAGCATCTTGTGATGCTGCCATAAAAGCACACAGGCCACCAGAACTGCACTTTCTCACATGAAAATGTGTCAGTTTTTGTCAGCGTTGTGCTTGGCTAGAGGATAATGCACCGTCTCACTGGAGAGCTGAATCCAAGGCAGAGTGGATTAATGAGGAGCGGATTGCTGCTACTCAACAGAATACTTTTCACAGCATGCGATGGTTCCCTTAATGCACTGTGCTGTTCATTGACAAGTTTATTTGCTGTAATACAAATGGTATTTGTAAAATTGGCTCATGATAGCTCCTGTCGTGCTGAAATCCGGTACGACGAGACTGTTATAGAAGAGCCCATAAAAGTTACATAAAGGGTTTACACCCTTTGTGCTTACCCCAGGCAGGTACTGACTGGATCAGGAGAAATTACCCACTACCCCTGTAGATAAAACTTGCTCTCTAACCATCAGTGATCCATTTTCTTGAAATTTTCCTCCAAGACAAAAGATAGGCCTGCGCTGCCCAGGAGATTGGACTAAATAGATCTGCACTTCGCCTCTATGCCGGTCGTACTCCTGGCTAGTGGAGAAAAGAGCTGCAGAACTAGGACAGAGCCTGAGTTCTGCCCCACGTATGGAAATTATTGACTCCATGCTTCCACTTCCCCACCTGTAAAAATATTATCTAGTGATCCAGCTCTGCAAAGAAAAATAAGGCTGGAAGTACTATCAAGTACCAAACGTTCCTACAGTGGTGTCAGTGGCAGCCCGCTTCTCCACGTGGCATCACTAGCAAGACCAGCACCCAAACACTTGCTAACGTTCCAGAGGATGCTGCCTCAAAGGTCTGAAACCAAAGATGACATCTGGCATAGGCTCTCTGATCTGGATGACTGATAAGAGACCATCTTCCCCTTTTCAACCCTTGCCACTTGAAAAGAATTGAGATGTGACGCCAAAAACCTCTGCATCTTGTCCAGCAACAATGTCTGGGTGGTGGCAAGAATGGCAACTGGCCAAGCAGATGGGTACCCATCATCACCAAGAGCATCTGTCTCTCACTGACTACTGTCCTCCTGTCTGTCTCTACAAGCACTCTAAAGGGGTCTCACCTTTTCCATGTGATGTTTCTATTGTCCACGTGCAGTTCAAGTTATTGGGATAAAAGTCAGGGAATCCTGGGGATAAGATGGTACCACTGGAACCACGGATGTAACCTCCACATAGAGCTGTGGAAAAAAACCAAACAACAAATAACAAAAACAAAAACAACCAACCAACCAACAACAAAAAAACACAACCAACCAAAACAACAACAAAAAAACCCAAACCAAAACAAAAAAAGAGAAAGAATTATAGAATTCTAAGCCCATTGTCAGCTGGAAGAACATCAGCTCTTCTGAAGGTGAAAAAGCCCAACCCAGCAAAATCTAACAAAATACACAGATCAAGCATCACTGCAAACACCACAACTGCTTCCAGTAGATCTGGAAACCCAGCAATTGCCACCTCCCACAGATGTTCTCTATCTTCTGCAGACGTTACCTCCTGCACTCCTTACCCTCGCAGCTGGGCAGGGGCCGGCTCCACTGGAAGTTGGGCTCACACTCCAGGGCTTCGTTGTCACTCAGGGTGTAGCCTGAATCGCAGCTGAACGTCACCAGTGCTCCCACGTAGAAATCATTCCCATGGCGCTGGCCATTTACTGGGATCCCCGGATCCAAGCAGTGGTCTGACTGGAGCTTCACAGCTGTGGCAAAGAAACCCACTCGTGTCAGACTGCTGAGTGGCTGCAGAGCCAGCTGCAAGGGGCCCTGATTAGCCTGGGAGAAAGTTCAACTCCTCCTATGAGCTCATGCAAAGTCCTACCGATTATTCCCAAAGTAAAGAGGAGGAAACAGACAGAACCACCCAACTCTGCCTCCTAAAATCAGTAATACTCTGTAGGGGCTAAAATAAATATAAAAAACCCAAGATGGTCAAATAACAGAAGCTGCTACTTCACTTGCAGTAGCTTTGTGTTGCCCACGGGCTGCAACAGAGCAAACTCTGCAAAGGGGAGAGGCGAGTCCAGCGGGGCTCCGAGTCCATCGTGCTGCTGGAGAACGCGTCACTACACCAACAACTGGCACTTACTTTCGTATCGGATCTGAAAGCCGATGTCAGAGTGGCTTTTGTCAGTGGTGAAGAGGAGGTAGAGGTAGTTGCTGGTGCTGATGAGGAACTGGGGCACCTGAGTCCCATCGTAGACACCTATCAACGGGGAAGAATAGGAGCGGCCATCTCGCACCTCCAGGGTGTCGTAATTCACCTCCGTCTTAAACCTGAAAGGGACATGAGAATACAGTTGTGAAAAACCCTCATGGCTAATTTTTCTTCCTTGTAACCCTGAAGGTGCTCTAATGACTCCAGACAGCACAGGCCACAGGGCAACACAAGCCCGCTCCTACTGCCCAACCTTCAGCTGGCCGAGCATCTTACAGCGAACGCATTGCTCCTCTCCTGCGTGTCCCTGCCACTGGCAGGGGGGTTGGAACTAGATGATCTTTAAGGTCCCTTCCAACCCTGACAATTCTAGGATTCTGATCCTTCACCTGCTGACACCAAGAGGTCTTTGCAGCAACAGCTGTCTTACGCCACACGAACAGTCAGACACACAGAGAGCACAGCCCTCCTCACACCGTGAAATCCAGGGCAAAGCAAGAGACTCGGCACACCCGGGTCGGGGCTGGATCTGCTGCTGCTTCTTCCCAGCAGGCTGAGCACGTGGGAGCTCAGCCTCCCAAAACGTGTCCTACGTGTGTCTAAAATAGCACTGCAAATTAGCAGCAGTTAGTCAAAACAAGAAAGAGGGGAAAAAAGAAAAAAAAAAGAAAAAATCACCATTTTCCACCTTTTCTTCTGGAATGGTAGGTGAATGTTGATGTCTGTCAGGAGTTAATGAAAAGACTCTCTCTGCCAAACACAACTGGGAGCCATTTGTTCCCTTTCCTGCCGGGGGTGGCTACAACTCAACAGCGCTGGAACCACCCAAAACAACCCCAAAAAGGAAACTTTTGAGAAGTCCAGGGCGAGCACCTGTCAAACGTGATCTTGATGGGGTAGCCCGGCTGGGCCTCGATGACCCACGCGCAGCTCAGGGAGTCCTTGTAGAAGCCAGGCCAGCCAGGGGACAGGATGGTTCCGCTGGGCGATGTCAGGTGGCCCCCACACGGTGCTGGGGACAAGGAAAATGGCACAATTCAGGTGAAGAGCATCACGGAAGCCGTGGCACCATCGGACGTACCCCTCGCTGCCAGGCAGTCCTGCCCTGCCACGTGACAGCTTTCACCCATTATTGTTCCTCAGGGGTTATAAATAACCAGAACCAGATGAAATAACATCGGTGGGGAAGGAACTGCTTTTTCAGCTTGAACTGAAGAAATAGCAGCCCGCTACTGTATCTGTGGGAGTCGGTAGCTTGACCTTGTACAGTGGCTCTAAGGGGACAGGGTATAATAATAATTATTAGACATAAAACCAGAGAAAACCGCAAGGTCAGTTTGCATTTGAGTAGCTGCAGGTGCCAGGAAATCTTTCATATCTGTGGTAATTGAGTCATGTCTTTTCCACCACAAGGGACATCACAAGACTACGGCTTTTATTCCACACTGTGCTCCCTTGTGCCACCAGCAGAAGCTGAAGGCATATTATTATCTTTTCTGGAAAAAGGACACTGGATCTGATGGACCAGAGGTACAAAAT
>JANIJG010008780.1:40487-50721 GCA_024611175.1 Megaceryle torquata
AATTGCTGCAACGTACTGTCCTCTAAAAAAAAAAAAAAATCAAACGGGATGGAAAACGTGTCTGTTCCTGCGAGTTCATTTTCCCCCTGCTCAGCACTTCGCAGGATTCATCACCCAGGTTTTTAGTCACACCCTGCTCAGTCAAGTCACTGCTGCTGGTCAGTGTCCCACGCGGCAGCACGACCAGGTGACTGTCACACTCTCTGGGAGCTCCCCCGGGGCAGCCCAAGACTGTCACCCCACAGCACGCCCTGCCAGGGGAGCCCAAGGGGACCCTGCTCCTCCAAGAGCAGCTGCTGAAGCACCAAGCCAAGGCCAGCCGTGCTGCAAACTTTGGGCGAGGGCTATGAAATGTCACACCCGATATGACCTTAAGTACCTGCCTAAGTCTGGGTCTGAAACCTTCACTGCTGATCTGGAGGATGCCAGATGAAAGTCAATTGATCTCAACTGGATCCGAACCAATTATTTTGAACAAGAGGCTCCTTTTTGCCCCGCAGCTACTTAATTTCCTGTCAGGACTTCATCTTTCAACTCTTTTTTTAGGTCTCTCTCTTTCCCATTAATTTTTTCAAGCACTAAACAGTACTTTAGATCTACATACTTCCTCCTTGTTTAAAAAGGCTAATTAAAAACGTACACTCAACCAAGCTCATACTGAAGGGTGAGTCAAAGAAATCACCACTGGGACCAGAGAGAAAAAAGCCCAAGTTAATGGCATAAGGTTATCAAAGCTTCCAAAGATAAAAGTCGATTAAAAATGTATTATTTAATGTATGTTTCCCTTCTAGGCTTACAAAAACATAAACTGAAAGGCTCATGTTTGTGGAAGGAATGGAAACTCTCAATGAAACCTACAGGCATTTTATCGTCAGCCGCCCCCAAAAGGAAAATTATGCAAGAATCTAAGAACGTCCAGCTTATCATATGATAGAGAACACAACGGATGCCTTCTTCGTCTGAAGGACGACGGACTAGACTGCGCAATTTCTGTGGCTCATCCACTTAACAATGCCTGACCACTTACTGAAACTCTTCCTCCTTATTACGGCACCGTTCCTCAACGGCAGGGCACTTCTCAGTCCAACCCCTGTACGTACCAGCGCAGGGCAGCGCTGCCCTGAGAACAGAGGGAGGCTCTTCACTTTGCCATAGCAGACGCTTTAAAGGACTAGGAAAAAGCTCTGAAATCTGTATTAAAGTCTTTAACTCGATCCAGCTCCCACATTTTGGGGCTGGCTATTGTGAGAGACGTCAACGCAAAACGCTTGGCTCTCGGCTGCCTGAGTCGCTTTGACGGGACCAGCGCGCCCAGCAACGGCACCTGCGTCCGCACGAACACCGGCGGCACTCGGGTCCCTTACCACAGTACAGATCTGTGCCCGCTGCTCCTGTCTTTACCTAAATAGTACATATGGTAAACGTATCAAAAATCAGGCCAGAAAAAAATAACGCCGTTTATCTTCCATCCTCTGTTAATTCCAAGCGTAGCAGGGAAGCTGTTAGTCGTCAGTAAATCAAAGCCTCTTACCACTGCTATTAGAAAAACACCTGTTGTACCAAGAGTGGAGCTAATAAAAATAATGCCCATGGTTCAGTTCAGAAAAATTAGAAGAACTGAGTTCAGTGCTTGGTGATTATTGGACTGGCAGTTCCTCCTAAGCAAACTCTTCTGTGCAGACACCACCTGCCAGAGCTACGGAAAATCCTGGCCCTAACGGAGATGCTGAGGGGTAGAATTTAAGCCCAATAGTCCTTCAGCTCTCAACAACAAATGCCTCTGCCTGCACGATGGCAAAAGGCCTCCCACAAGAGCAGCACCCTCACTACGAGTTATCTGGTCAGGACCTGGCCAGACAGAACGATGATCCTTTTCCCAAAGGCTGCAGGGATGAGGGGTCCTTCTCTCTCCGGGTTACACGTGCAGACTCGTAAGGAAGATGATAAAATTTACCTTCACATCTGAGCACAGCATTGTTCCAGACCACGTTTCCTTCCTTCAAGATGCAGGTGATGGTTTCCGAGCCGTGGGTCCTAATGAAGCCCTCGTCGCACAGGAAGGACACGGAGCTGCCGAGCTGGAGGCTGTCACCAAATCGCTTCCCATTCACAGGCACGCCAGGGTCAGGGCATTCGTTGTGCCTGAAGGCTGCAAAGGAAGGTGGATGTTCAGTAATAAGTATGTTGGACCAAAAACTCAGGAATTAAACAATAATTTCATGTCTTCCCTATGCAGCCAAAGGCATTTGATCTTGCCTCTGGACAACAGACCTTCCTCCCAGGGGAGGCCAAACAGCACACATTTTAATTTGGCCAACTATCATCACAGAAAAGCTACTGTGCTCCACACAAGTCATCCTGGGGCATAAATCATGTCACCACCTCTTCTCTAAACTGCTAGGACACCCAAGTATGTGTTCCCACCGTTCAACTTTTCATCCAGCTGAAGTCCCTGAAGTTTTTCTGTTCCCTGTCTCTACTGCAAGCGTTCATTTGTAACCTGAGAGAGGAAGGATGAGATTAAAGCCATCTGCATCCAAGAGGTGCTGAGACAAAGCAGTAAGAGGGGCCAGAAAAGAGCCTGCAGAAGGAAGTTATCATCTTAGCCACCTCTCACACATGAAGACACACAAATACTCAAAACAGACAAAGATTTAAAAAAACCTTCAAGTACCACAGTGCACAGATCTGCATAGAGGGGACATAAATTAATAAGGAAAAATAAATTAATTAAAAAAATTAATTAATGAGGAAAAAAATGAAAGTTTTGAGGCCCTGTGGCTAAAAGTAAAGGTCCTCTCAGCACGTTCTGTGATCAACTGCCATGTAGTCCCTGACCTTGCTTGTCACCATTACTAGGAGAAAATGAAGGACACGCAACAATTACCTTTCTAGGTGTTGCCAAGTTGCACGTGGAATTGCACGGACAAGGCTCGGTTTGAAGGCTTGCCCTTTTCCAGCAGATAAAAACCAGGCCACCCAACCACTCAGAAAGTCACTCTGTAGCTTTAATTCCCCACTAAGTGCACAATTATGTACTATATCTTTATATGCTACAAGGTGGTCTTCAGAGATGAGCAGTGTATGAAAGATTAAAGCCCCCAGATTAATCACACACACAATGCACTTGACCAAATTCAGAGGGGTTGTGGATTTCTTTCATCGTTACTCTTATAACACCTTGTTATAGAGGCTGCTAAAGGGGAAACACAGGCTGAACCTGCTCCTTGTGCTCTGCTGTCTGTCCCTCGTAGCAATACATTGTCTCCTCTCATACCCGCACTGAAGGGAAGGGTGGCAAGGGGTAGGAGAAAGACTCTGGAGCTCCCTTTTGGCAGTTCAAGCAGTCAGAACAGATTAACTTACGTGTACTTAAAAGTCCTTTACAACAATTAAAATTTTGTTTTAAAGAGGTCTTCAGACAGAGGACAGCCACAGCTCCCAACACGGGCACGCCATGTAGCTGAGATGCATCCTGGAGCACAGCACCAGTGCTCTGGGATCAGGTGTTTCCTTGCAAACAGGAGCTAGGACTCAATCCTGGGGATGTGATACGACCACACGGAAGCTACTTGATCTGATGAGCCTTCAGCCTGCTGTAGTGTGGCAAATGATTTCTTAAGACCTCTGATTTTTTTTTTTTTTCAAACAGAACATTTGCAATCATAGCTAGAAAGGCTATTAATTTAGCTGTGCCACTAAAGACTGTTATAACAAAGTCATTTATCAGTTCTGCTGAAGAGGTTTAATAACGCTCTTTAGAAAATTATAGGACAATACGAGGATAAAATTACCAGTGTTCATTTGAGATCTGTCGACCAGACTCACGTGAAGCCAAATCTAGCTGTGGAAGTTTCAAGGCTTTACCCTGTAAGACAGCGCTGCACGTTTTCTTTTATCTTCAAAGTCTCGCGCCCTTCCAGGTGTCAGCAAACGATGACAGTACTGATGGATGGACACGACCACAGAGACCTGAGAGTTCTGCCTGATCTGCATCAAGCTGTTCACAAAGCCTCGCCTCACCTCAGTGAGTGGAACAGAGGCACGGAGAGGGAGAGCAGAGAGCCCACCTCACACAGCAAGCTGTGGCTGCCAGGAGCGCACAGACCCTGTCTGCTCTGCAGACAGATAACCCAGGGCCAAACTGGATTCCACACCACTGGACAACACAAAAACTTCACCGCCAGAAGGAACCTGGGCAGTCAGTTCTAAGCTTGACCACAGTCCTCAATTTCTGAGCCAGAAATCTGAAGTAATTCCCGATTTTCAGACTTACTCTGGAACGGCAATGATTTTGGTGAGATCAAACTCTTGTCCACTACTCTCCAAAAAAAAAGAGTTTAGAGCTTGAAATGAAAAGCAGAAGGAAGGATCAGGCACTTACTGGTGAAGGTTATGTTGAAGCCTCTCTTCTCCATAGAGTGGTCGGTCTGGAACTCCAGCCTGGCTACGTGACCGCTGCTGGTCAGAGAGGAGGGGATCTGGTTTCCTGAGAAGGTCCCCAGCACCGGAGACTCCGCAGTCCCACCATCCTTCACAGCTAGGAAATCAAACTGAGGCTCCACATCAAAATCATTGAAAGCCAAGTGAATGCGGCTCTCGGGCTTAGCTATAATTAACCAAACGCAGTGCAAGCTGCTTCCGTATTCTTCAGGGTAATTTGGTGACAGCACAATCCCAGATGGGGTGGTGAAGTTGAAAAAGCAGGAAACTGCAATGAGAAATCACCATCAATCATGCAGCACAGGGCTCCTACAAGCTGCTCTGTCATGTTTCCCCCTCCCTCTCATCCCTCGAGCTGGGCGATTCCTGCAAATTCCCAACTGCTCTGCTTCTCAGAGACAATTAAAGAAAGGAAGGGCTCAGTGCTCCATTCACTGCTAGATGTCAGTGATTTATTTGCATGGGGGAAGAAGTGACTTCTAAGCAGTCTCCAGTCCTGGTTCTGGTTAATTTGCCATTTTCCAGCCTCGCACAGTCCTGCCCCTTTTTTCAATAGCTCTCTGCCTTACACGTGTGCAGGCTTCGTGCCACGCACAGCGGAGCACGGGCTGCTTCTGCTGCAGGAGGAAAATGTCACTCAGCCAGGTGGGGATTTGGTATTTTGCAGGTGAACGCGCCCGCACATCCCCGAGAGGAAGCCTACACAAGAATCAAATGTGTGACTACAGCTTGGTGTAAAAGAAAATGGGCATTAAACGAGTTACTCTGTAGCAACATCTTCTGTGGTGGCCACAGCTCAGTAAAACCTGAGGTAAGGAATCGACCTGGCTGCTGCCCCACACAGAGCCCTCCAGACTCCTCTGCTGCCATCCACACACAAGCTTCTTAGTCCAAAGTGCTGGCTAAACTGCAGATGCAATTCTGAGAGCAGTGCAGACTCCGCAGCATTTGCTTAAAAAAAATAAACAGAAAAAAACCTCTGCACTTTTAGCTTAACTTTCTATTTGCTGAATGCACTTTTCACCCACGCTCCTCGATGACGTGCCTGCAGCCGGGCAGTCCCACGGCGCTCAGAGCGTGCCCAGCCTCTACTAAATATCTGTATGATACAGCAAGAAGCTGTCAGTTCTTTGGAGAAGGAGCTGAGTCAATTTGCCTTTGTCTGTCTCCTCGGGCAGCTGTTTACACCTCTGCCAAAAGGCAGTGACTTTGCTGCGCTGAGCGAGGAACAGCCCGAGAACGTTCCCAATTTCCCCCCAGTGCCAGGAGCCTGGGGCAGCTCGGAGCAAGCGCTGGCAGGCTGCAGCCTGCAGCCCAGGTGCCGGGGAGGGTCCCCTTCCCATTACAAATAAATCACTGACTTCTGCTGGGCTAGCATGGTACCAAAGAGAGGCATCCACCTAGACCACCAGTCCCATGAAAGTAATTAAAACCGGTCTTAAAATGAAGTTGAGGGGAAGAGTGCGTATGAAAAAGAAATCCTTTAGCTGATCAAGGTTTTCAATATATACTGTATTTCAGCTGACAGGGTCCAGTCATTTGAAAGAGGTGGCCTTTTAAGTGGTACCTACCCCACGTTTCAGATACTTTATGTATTCATACCGTACTCATCTTCTTCCCCACCACCACCCCTGGTAAAAGCCATTACTTACAACATACATCTCACTAATTCCTGGCAAAAAGACATCGCGGGGAGGATGAGACAGGTTTTAGTTTGGCATTCATACAATTATTTGGTTCAACGCTCACCCTCCTTCTGCTATTTTCCCTCTGTCTTCCTTCAACACTTAATGGTTTCAGATCAAATAAGATGGACGTTACCATGACGTTATCAAGGCTAAGAGCTGCACAATCTATTTCCTGCTCTCAGCACTAAAGAGAACAGATTAAGGAGAAAACAAACTGCAAAACATCCTCAGGATTTTGGCTCTAGATGCTGAAATATCAAGGGATGCTGTCAAATAATTCTGTCAGCATAAGCTGGGTATAATCTGCCTAGGAATAGTCACTGCAAACAAACGCGTTCACACATGGAGACAAATCTCAGCAGTAGAAGCCCTCGGAGGAGCCAGGCACCTCCTTTAGGCGTTAAATCCAGGGTGGTAAATGAGCATTCACACAGGACCTGCAGGATCCCTCAGCCTGCAACGCGGGTACGGTTGCTGGCGCAGCCGTTAGGGCATCTCAGGAAATAACAACAAAGAACTCGCTGACAAAAGAAAGAGAAGCAGAATAAGGGAAGAATATCAAATTAACCTTTGCTAGATAAAACAAAATGACAGATTAAAAAGTAACAGATAAACAACTCAAAGTCTCCGCTGCAGGGAAGTAAGTGACAATAGGGAGCTGCCGTAGCGGAACACGCGTCACGGACAGCCAAGTCACAGGCTGCAGGACAAAGGCCACTGTCACAGGCATCCACGTCCCAGGCCCGTGGCCATGCTGGGCCCCAGCGCACCAGGTCTTCTGGGTGCAGTGGAGAGCTCAGTTTCACCTCCAGAGGGGTGCGTCCAGCCCAGGAAATGACAACTTTCATTAACAAGACCATGGTGTCTGTGATGCAAAGATTTTTCATCTTCATCTTTCTAAGCAGAAGAGGGTTTTTTTCTGCAGCATAAAGAGGGGCTTGGTCTGGGGCTGCGCTGCTTGGAGCCGGCGCTGGGATCCACGTCAGGCTCTGCGGGACGCTCGGATAAAAGCAGAAGCTGTTGGACAATGTCACAGCCAGCCAGCCGGGCGATCAGAAGGAAGAGGACAGTACCCAAGAAGAGCGGAGGACAGCTGAGCGCTACCGGTCTCGTGCTGCTTGTGCATCTGAGACAGTTGGGAACAGAGTGCTCCTGAGGAGCGAGCAGTCATTCAAAACCCGACAGACGGACAGAGGTCAGTCCTGCAGCCAGTCCGGCAGGATCGCTGAGTCAGGAATATCCCTGACGCTGAGGTCTTCAGCCCAGAGACTGAAATTAATATTTATTAGCTTTGTTCTTAAATGTTATGAGAGGACATTTCATTATGTGCATAGCAGAGGTTCAAATTTATAAGCCTGTGGTGACCTTCGTCAATAATTACCAGTGCTGACCAAGTACTGCAAAAGCAGTAAGAGAAACCCCCCTGTCAAATACAGCAGAGGAAGTCACAGCAGAACTCAGTAGAGACAGAGCACCCACCAAAGCCAGTGAGACCCACATCATTAACTGCTGAGTGCAAGGCATTTATTCCAGTCACCGCAAACGCTCTCAAGATTCTGCCTTCATTTCGAGCAGTAAAACGGGGAAGCAGCAGCTCATTGCTTCTTGTGTTAGAAAGTCGAGCAGGACACATGGCCGTGCCACAAGAGCACTGCCCCATGGTCCCAGCCTGCGATGCTCATGGCTGGGCTGAACACGGAGCCATCCAACAGTTACTCCCCAGCAGAGCTGCTTGTTTCTGCACCTTTAGCCAGGAGCTGCCTTTGGCTGGTCAGTCTGAGCACAACTCACTTCTCTTTTCCTCCACCTTCAAAAGCTGTTGCCTCCACACAGACCATCTCATTTCTCCCACGAGCTGAGCCTGGTGGCCCCAGACACTCTATCCCTGCTCATCCTGCATGTGAGAATCCAGGGCTGCTCCCAGGGGAGGGCACACCCGCAACCCACGGGACTGGGAGAGCAGCAGGTTCAGGGGCTGATGAACCAACCAGGGAATCACTGTAATAATTTCAGTCTCCATGGAAACAAACCAACCAACCAACCAACATCCTGACTTCTCTCAGCTTTTAGTTATCGTTCCCACAGTCTCTGACCACTTGGGAGAGAGCTTGAAGACAGTAATGGATTTTCTGCCTTACCTTTCCTTTTTAAGAAGATCCCTCCTCTAGGCATAGCTTGCTGATGGACTGGAAAAACAGGACCTCGGCAGGAGCCCAGTTAGCAACCAGCGTGCCTTGCTGGGGGAAGCGGGCGTCCCCAGCAGCTCACAGTGCTGGAAGCTCAGGGCAGGGCTCAAGCTGCGAAGCAAAGCGCTTTCCATTTCGCGTGCTCCTCTTTCCATATCTGCTGTTTCAATAAACACATCTGCGTCACAACGCCTTTGCCTTCTTAAAACCCTGAGGCACCAACAGGGCGAGCAGGAGGCGAGGGAAAGGAGTCTAGAGCAAATACTAACAGGGAGAAATTTCAGAGCAATAAACTCTTCAGCTTACGTGAGCGTGCGGCTCGCCAGTGGTGGGAGAACAGGTACGTTGAGAATAATGAAAAATAGGCAGGGATCAGGTACAAGATCTTGAAGAAAAAACACCAGTGAACTTAGAATGTAGAGCAGCCTCTGCGCACACGGAAGAGCACTACAATGCCAAAGCGGGTTTCGCTTCCACCCACTCAATCAACAGCAGTGGTTGGGTTACTTGGAATGAGGTATGTTTCTTAAACTCACTGGAAGATGCCAATCCCCACTAGGACAGTGTTGGGCTGCCTGTCTGCCAGGGTTTCTGCAGCCATCTGTCACCAGGAGGTGCTCCAAGGCTTCTGCACGAAGACGAGAGCTTTTCCTGTGGGTCCCTGCTTATTTTAAGAGAACTCTCCCCCTCCCTGGAGTCTCTCTTGGGAATCGGTGGCAGTGTCCACAGGAAGAAGGAAGTTTAACTGTCGCTTTCTGGCAAAGCAGTCCAGTGGTCTCGTTACGTACCGTTCCAGCTTTCTCCTCCGTGGTTTAGCGGAACACCCTGCGCTGCAGCGCTAGGAGCCCTCTGCCAACCGTGGCCACCCTCTCCTGGCAGTCCCATGGTCTCGGCACACGGAGAGCAGGAAGGGTGGCTGCTCTAACACCAGAAGGGGCAAAGCACCCCCCTGAAGTGTGGAACGGAACTGGGGTGATGGCAGCTGCACACCAGCTGAAATGCAGCAGAGGGTGGCTGGGCAGGTTGAGCCCCACATGAAGCTCTGCTTGTGGGGAGCGACAGAAAGAAACTTAGTTAAAACTTGAGCACATCGACTCCACCTGCAAATTGGAAATGTCCCATCCCAGCTTTCTCAAACACCAACCTCACATGTAGGATGTTAAAAGTAAAATAAGGCAGGTGCAAAAGAACTTCTCTGGAGACCAGACTGAAGATGGCAATGTGACCACATTCCCGTTTCCTGGATGGAGAGATAGGGGGAAGGGGTGGAGACAACCCCCTTGCCTGATAAAACCAGGAAGCATCATTTCAGATTTAAACTCACATAAAGAGAAGCAACCCATCATGCTGAGCAACTGCTGTCAGGAATACGGACAGATGCCTTGGCACAGGACAGCTCATTTATAGCAGCACGAAACCCTATCAGGGTAACAGTTCAACGGAGTCAATCAGTAAAACAACAAAGCACGGAGACAACCCAATAAACTGCATCCTTCCGATCAGCGCTGAGAGAGCAGCTGGGAGCGGCTCTGGTGAGCTATGTGCCCTGACACCACCGTGAAGTGCCCCCCTCCAGCCCTCCCCATGTGCTGGCTCTCTCTGCAGGAGGAGCATCCCTGCTGAGGACGCGAGAGCTGGTGACAGCCGCCAGATCACCACCGCAACCTCACCCAGCACCCTCGGGCCTTATCGCTGCAACCTGCTCACTGGCTGCCTGCGCAAGAGCCCCAAGCCCCTAAGAGTTTGTTAGAAACCAAAAGAACATGGGGAGCAGCAGCTCACAGAAAGAGACTGTTTCTGCTGGCTCTACAAGGACAAGAGGAAATGGCCTCGAGTTGGACAGGTTTAGGTTGGAGCTGAGGAACAATTTCTTCCCCTGCAGGGTTGTCCAGGGCTGGCCCAGGCTGCCCAGGGCAG